>APFE030118353.1:0-28975 GCA_000404065.3 Pinus taeda
ACGACCAAAGTCCCACATTGACTAGAAGTGGGGAGGATCATGGGTATATAAGGATGGACAAATATCTCCATTGGTATGAGGCCTTTTGGGGGTAAGTCCAAAAGCAAATCCATGAGGACTTAGGCCCAAAGTGGACAATATCATACCATTGTGGAGATATGTGGTGTCCAGAGTCCTTACACTGTGTGGATGACCGTTTCCTTCCCCAAGATGTAATGCTTCCATTGTCGGCAGACCTGCATAATGGAATACATCTCTTTGTCATAAGTGGGATACTTCCGGACTATGTCTGAAAGTGTCTCACTGTGATATGCCACTGGATGCCCGTGTTGAGTAAGGTATAACCCAATAGCATAGTCAGAGGCATGCGTCTCAACCTCAAATGGTTGTTGCAAGTCTAGTAATGTGAGCATGGGTGTCATGCAAAGGCGACATTTCAACTCTGTGAATGCCCTCCATTTAGATTCAGACCAAAAGAATTTTGATTTCACTCCTCCCTTGGTGACTTAACTCAAGGTAAAGTGATATGAGAAAATCCCAACATGAACCTGCGGTAGAAGTTGTCAAGACCTAGGAAGCTACAGAGCTCTGTCAGAGTGGTTGGAGATGGCTAATCCCGAATGACTTGGATCTTGGTTGGATCCACATGCACCCCCTGTTCATCAATAATGTATCCCAGATACTAAACTTGGGTCATTCCAAAAGTGCATTTCTCCAAATTAGCACATAACTTGTGTTGTTGTAGTGTTTGGAGAACCTGTCGGATGTGGTAGGGGTGCTCTTCCCAACTCTGGCTGAAGATCAGGATGTCATCCAAGTATACCTCTACAAATGAGTTGGTGAATGGTCGCAAGATGTCATCCATTAGCCTCATGAAGGTTGCAGGAGCATTCGTCAATCTTAAAGGCATCACCAACCATTTGAACAGGCCCTCCTTGGCTTTGAAGAAAATCTTCCACACATCGGAGGGTTCGATTGGTAGTTGGTGATATACTGACTTCAAATAAATCTTGCTGAAATATTTTCCTCCCTTCAGTTGGTCTAAGAGGTCATTAATCTGTGGGATCGAGTACCTATTACGGACAGTGATCTTGTTCAGCGCCCGATAGTCAATATAGAGTCTCCAAGTCCCATCCTTCTTCTATACCAACACGATCGGGCTCCCACAGGGCGATGAACTTGGATGGAAGTGACCTTTCTATAGCAACTCCTGAAACTGCCTCTTTATTTCATTGTTCTCCAGAATGGAGCACCGATAGATTGGTCCATTGGGCAGCGACGCAACTAGGGTCAGATCGATGGAGTGCTTCACTTGACAGTGCAGAGGAACCCCTGTGGGGGAGGTGAAGATGTCCTTGTACTCTTCCATGACCTTGTCCATTTGTAGTTGTCGTGCAAAGGGGCCTGTCTAGAGGTCATGGCCACCGTATTCTTCTTTCCTTGAGGATGTATCATCAAGAAAACAAAATTCCCAGTTTTGGAAACAAGCTCACTGCATTGTTTTGTAGTAATCAAAGAGATGGTGGTAGGCGGTTCTACCTTCGGTATCATGTACAACTTATTTCCCAAAGTAATAATAACAGCACGGGGCCTTGATTGATACTCAACATGTTGCTTCCACAAGTATGGCTATCCTAGTAATACATCACAAACTTCAAGGGGAGCAATGTCACACAATACCTCATCTGTGAAGGGCATGATGTTGTATGGAAGGTGACATTATTGGCTCACGGGAAGATCCTGTCCTTGGTGAAGCCACTCGATGGTGTATGGTTGTGGATGTGCTGTGGTCAGTAAGCCCAGCCGCTTCACGACCTCTGCCAAGATGAGGTTATTTTGGCTCCCACTGTCAACAATGAACTGTAGCGGGGATCCCTTTACCCACATCTGGGAGTGGAAGAGATGCTCCTCCTCCTCTAGATCTTCGGGTTCCTCCTTCTGTATCTTCGTGGTGGCAATGGTGGAGTTGGGCTCCGCATCGATAATTTGCTTCCCTTTGTCTTTCCCCTTGTCGGGTTCTGACTCAGAGTCAGAACATGCATCTGATTCTGAAAGTTGTAGCTCAGCCACCAATGGCTGCTTGGCCCGACACTCACTTGTGTTGTGAGTGGAGCTCTTATGGAACTCACATCATTTTCCCATGTCATTTTTCGACTTTGCGGCACTGTTCTTTACTTGCAGCTTTGGTGGGTTGTCTTGGGCCGCCCCGCCTTGGCTTTGTCCTTTGTTCTGCGGTTTCAGGGCACCTTTCGCTTGCTTTGGAATCGCAGATCCAAAGTCTCGCTTCTTCTGTTTAAAATTTTGCTCGACCTTGATGGCATATCGGTATGCTCTGCCGAGCGAGGAGATGTTCAAGAATTCTACTTCTTCTTGGATGTAATTGTGCATACAATCGCGGTATTTGAGTATCAAATGCTGCTCTGAATGCTTGATACCCAACTTTGTGCAAAGGGTATGGAAAATATTGGTAAACTCCGACACGTCTTGGTCCCTTCCCTGCTATAGCGTGGTCCACTTTATGTATTGATCCTCATAGCTTTCGACACGGTAGTACTGCTCCTTGACAGCATCCTAGAATGAATTCCAGGTGGGTGTGGCTGAAAATAGTGAGCCGGTATTTTCATCCTTTTTCTTGTAGTAGGTTTCCCACCAGTCCTTGACCTGGGGTGCTTCTTTGAGAAGAGCGAAAATAATCTTTTCCTGACTCGAAAATTCATGAATAGAAAAATAACTGTCTAGCAGATTTAACCATTTATCTATGACATCTGCATCTATCTGACCCTCGAATGTGGGGATTTCAAAAATTAACTTGTACCTTAAAGGGCGTGGCGTTTCGAAGGTAGCTGCTGGAAGCCGATGCGTCGCCTCTAGGTATCCACTAAAGGATCTGCGCAAAGTTGTCTATCATGGTGCTCCTTTGTTGCTCAAGGGCTTCTTCAAGCAAGAATTTGATAGGATCTCCTGCCCCCTCATCTTTCTTCTCATCCGCCATGTGAGGCCGTCAGGATTTGTGAGGTTGGTCTTGCAAAGGTTCGACTAGTTCAAGCCCTAAATTCTTATATCCCGACCTCGTTGGGGACATGCAAAGAAAAACAAAGAAAAAGCAGACCACTCTGATATCACTGATCCGTATTTAAACAAGAACGCAACAAGGTAATTGGCGGTCCCCATTGCATTGAGTTCCTCCATGAGATGAGGAAACTTCTGCTGAACTTGGTCCCTGGTGAGCACTTGCCCTCGTGAAGGAGTTGGCCTGCTTTGACAACTCGATATAATTGGATATTCGGCTGGCTTGTGTGCTTGATCTGTGTGTCCATGATCCGATTAGTTGCAGCTTGTTCCATGCAATCTGGATTTAACTCTATGGGTGTGAGTTGTTCTGCAATGTCGGATGTGTCTAGTAATGGTGGAAAGTATGGCCGAAGGCGGTCCACATTGAACACTGGGTGCAGGCCAAGGAATGGGGGAATGTTGAGCTCCAATGCATTGTCTCCCACAGCCTTGGTAATGGTGTAAGGACCAAATTGGAGTGGTCTAAGTTTCCGATAAGCTCCGGTAAGGCGTTCCTTTTGCAGATGCAACCAGACTTTGTCACCCACTTGAAACTTATGTAGCACCCGATGTTGAACATGTCGCTGCTTGTACATGGCATTTTATTTTTCCAGAATGTCATGGACCTGCTGGTGAATATGTTGGATGTGCTCAATGAAGTTGTTTGCCTTATCTGTTTCGGATTGGACATGCGTTGAATCTTCTTGAGTAGCTGCAACTGGCATTGTAACATCAATGGGACATAGTGGTTGGAATCCCAAGCCCACCTGAAAAGGGCTATGGCCAGTCGAGCTGTGGAGAGCCCAGTTGTACCTGTGTTGAACATAGGGGAGGCTCTCATCCCATATGTGTGGATGCTTTGAGTTGTACATGCGCAGAATGTGTACGATCATCCTGTTGAAAACCTTTTTCTGCGCTATCAATTTGAGGACAGAAGGCTGTGGACTTAGTGAGTTTGGTTTCGAGCATCGACCAGGGACTGGACCAAAACATACTGAGGAACCTGCTATCCTGATATGAGATGATAGACTGTGGGATCCGAAAGTGTACCCACATTCATTCAAAGAAGAGTTCAGCAGTGGCTTCTACTGTGATATTCTTCTTGTAGGCAGCCATAATGGAAATCTTCGAGAACCTGTCGACGACCACAAAAACACAGTCATTTCCATGCTTAGTGGAAGGAAGACCTGACATGTAATCCATGGAGATGGATTCCCAAGGATGATTAGGGGTAGGCAATGGGGTATAGAGGCCTTGATTCTTGATGGTCGGTTTGGCAATGGCATAGACAGTGCATGATCTAATGTACTTCCTGACATCATGTCGAAGATTCAGCCAATAGAAATACTTCTGCAGTACTGCCACCATTTTCTCGACCCCAAAATTTCCAGCAGCCAGACTGTAGTGTGCTTCCCAAATCATCTTGGTATGTTCGCTTGAAGGAACACAAAGGTGACCCAGGTGGCATAACAGGGCATCCTGGAGGTGAAAATCTACAACATGTTGACCCTCCAAGAGTGTCTGGTATGAGTGGCCGAATCCTGGGTCACTTTTGTAGAGAAGTGGTCAATCAGAAGTCTTGTGCCCACAAGAGTTGAGCACATTGGTTAACTCCATGATCGGTGATCAACTAGGGCAATATGCAACATTATTAGTGCTATCCTTCTTATACTTGATATTCAAATGGAATTTTTGCAGGTATGTGGACCATTTCTGATGGAGATCATTCTGCAATTTCCCTTGGGTGTATATGAATTGCAGGGGTCAGTGGTCTATGTGGATGACCATTTCCTTCCCCAAAATGTAATGCTTCCATTGTTGGCAAGCCTGCATAATGGAATACATCTCTTTGTCATAAGCAGGATACTTCTGGACTGTGTCTGAAAGTGTCTCACTGTGATATACCACTAGATGCCTGTGTTGAATAAGGATTGCCCCAATAGCATAGTCAGAGGCATCTTTCTCGACCTCAAATGGTTGTTGCAAGTCTAGTAATGTGAGCACGGGTTTCATGCAGTGGCAATCTTTCAACTCTGTAAATGCCCTCTGTTGAGATCCAGACCAAAAGAAATTTTCTTTCACTCCTCCCTTGGTGACTTGACTCAAGTGCCAAGTGATATGAGAAAATCCCAACACGAACCTACGGTAGAAATTGGCAAGACCTAGGAAGCTGCGGAGCTCTGTCAGAGTGGTTGGAGATGGCCAATTCCGAATGACTTGGATCTTGGCTAGATCCACATGCACCCCCTGTTCATCAATAATGTATCCCAGATACTGAACCTGGGTCATGCCAAAAGTGCATTTCTCCAAATTAGCACATAACTTGTGTTGCCATAGTGTTTGGAGAACCTATCGGATGTGGTGGAGGTGCTCTTCCCAACTTTGGTTGAAGATCAGGATGTCATCCAAGTATACCACTACAAATGAGTTGGTGAATGGTTGCAAGATATCATCCATTAGCCTCATACAGGTTGCATGAGCATTCATCAATCCGAAAGGCATCACCAACCATTTGAACATGCCCTCCTTGGCTTTGAAGGCAATCTTCCACACATTGGAGGGTTCGATTGGTACCTGGTGATATCCTGATTTCAAATCGATCTTGCTGAAATATTTTCCCCCCTTCAGTTATTCCAAGAGGTCATCAATCTGTGGGATTGGGTACCTATTACGAACAGTGATCTTGTTCAGTGCCCGATAGTAAATACAGAGTCTCCAAGTCCCATACTTCTTTTGTGCCAACACGTTCGGGCTCCCATAGGGCAATGAACTTGGATGGATGTGACCTTTCTGTAGCAGCTCCTGAAACTGCCTCTTGATTTCATTTTTCTCCAGAACAGAGCGTCGATAGATGTTCCATTAGGTAGCAGCGCGCCTAGGGTCAGATCGATGGAGTGCTTGACCTGACAGTGCAGAGGAACCCCTGTAGGGGAGGTGAAGATGTCCTCGTACTCCTCCACGACCTTGTCCATATGTAGTTGTCGTGTGAAGGGGTCATGTTTGGAGGTCATGGCTACCGTCTTCTTCTTTCCTTGAGGGCATATCATCAGGAAAACAAAGTTCCCAGTTTTTGAAACGAGCTTACTGCATTGTTTTACAGTAATCAAAGAGATGGTTGTAGGCGATGCTACCTCCAGTATCCTGTACAACTTATTTCCCAAAGTAATAATAACAACACTAGGCCTTGATTCATACAAAACATGTTGCTTCCACAAGTATGGTTGTCCTAGTAATACATCACAAACTTCACGGGGAGCAATGTCACACAATACCTCATCTGTGAAGGGTTTGCTGTTGTATGGAAGGTGACACTGCTGGCTCACATGAAGATCCCATCCTTGGTGAAGCCACTTGATGGTGTATGGTTGTGGATTTGTTGTGGTCGGTAAGCCTAGCCGCTTCACGAACTCTACTGAGATGAGGTTCTTTTGGCTCTCGCTGTCGACAATGAACTATAGTGGGAATCCATTTACCCACATCTGGGAATGGAAGAGACGCTCCTCCTCCTCTAGATCTTCGGGTTCATCCTTCTAGATCTTCGTGGTGGCAACGGTGGCATTGGGCTCCGCATCAACAATTTGCTTCCCTTTGTCATTCCCCTTATTGGGTTTTGACTCAGAGTCGGAACATGCATCTGATTCTGAAACTTTTAGCTCAACCACTAGTGACTGCTTGGCCCGACACTCACTTGTGTTGTGAGTGGAGCTCTTATGGAACTCACACCATTTTCCTGTGTACTTTTCCGGCTTTTTGGCACTGTTCTTTGCTTGCAACTTTGGCGGCTTGTCTTGGGACGCCTCGCCTTGGCTTTGTCCTTTGTTTTGTGGTTTTGGGGAACCTTTCGCTTGCTTCAGATTCACAGATCCAAAGTCTCGCTTCTTCTGTTTAAACTTTTGCTCGACCTTGACGACATATTGGTATGTTGTGTCGAGCGAGGAGATGTTTAGGAATTCTATTTCTTCCTGGATGTACTTGTGCAGGAAACTATAGTATTTGAGTATCAAATGCTGCTTCGAATCCTTGATACCCATATTTGTGTGAAGGGTATAGAAAATATTGGTAAACTCCGGTACGTCTTGGTGCCTTCCCTGCCGTAGCACGGTCCACTTTATGTATTGATCCTCATAGCTTCCTACAAGGTATTACTACTCCTTGACGACATCCCAAAATGAATTCCAGGTGGGTGTTGCTGAAAATAGTGACCCCGTATTTTCATCTTTATGCTTGTAGTAGGTCTCCCACCAGTCCTTGATGTGGGGGGCTGCTTTGATAAGAGCGAAAACAATCTTTTCTCGACTCGAAAATTCATGAACAGAAAAATAAACCTCTAGAAAATTTAACCATTTATCTAGGACATCTACGTTTATCTGACCCTCGAATATGGGCATTTCAAAATTAACTTGTGCCTTAAAGGGCGTGGCATTTCCAGACTAGCTGCTGGAAGCCAATGCGTCGCCTCTGTGTAGCCGCTAAAGGATCTGCACAAAGTTGTCCATCATCGCACTCCTTTGTCACTCGAGGGATTCTTCGAGCAAGATTTTGATAGGATCTCCTGCCCCCTTGTATTTCTTCTCATCCACTGTGGGAGGCCATCGAGATTTGTGAGGCTAGTCTTGCAAAGGTTCGACCAATTCAAGCCCTAACTCCTTATATCCCGACCTCGTAAGGGACATGCAAAGAAAATAGAGAAAAATCAGACCGCTCTGATACCACTGACCTGGATTTAAACAAGAACGCAAAAAATTACAGAAATAACCATAAATATAGATATGCAGCGAAAATAATACTTCATTTCATTACTGTAAAATACTGAAATATGCTTACAAATAGAAATGGAAAGAAACCATCTAGGGCGATGGTAGCTTATCTCTGAGAAGAGATGTGGCAGCGACATGCCTCTGAACTTTGTTACAATGAGGCTCGAAGGCCTATTTATTGTTGAGAAACAATGGAAAACCATGAACATCCAAAAACCTAACCCTAGAAGATGAAACGCCAAATTGTGGGACCTGTTTGGGTAAATTGGTACCTCAACTTCCCAGGGTTGTAACTTTGGCATACGATCTCTGTTTGACGTGCACAGTATCTCGTTAGAAATATCTATTGGAGAACTACAACTTTGGGAAGAGCAACATCAATCCACGGACGATGTTGCTCCCAATTTTCCAAAAAAACATAATTTAGGGCCTCAAAACGGCTCTAGAAGTTCAGGACCCGAAAAACTGCTAAAAATAGTAAATTGTGCTACAATTAAGGAAACTGAAAAGCTGGAAGAAACAATGGTGGGGGTCCAAGTAGACTTGGTAGGTAGCCACCAATATCCACCAGGATCATTCCTCCCCGCTTAGGAAGCAATGGTCCCCATTGCATTGAGTTCCTCCATGAGATGAGGAAACTTCTGCTGAACTTGGTCCCTGGTGAGCCACTTACCTTGGTGAAGGAGTTGGCCTGATTTGACAACTCAATACAATTGGATATTCTGCGGGTGAGTGTGCTTGATCTGTGTGTCCATGATCTGATCAGTTGCAACTTTTTCCATGAAATCTGGATTTGACTCTGTGGGTGTGAGTTGTTCTGCAATGTCAGATGTGTCTAGTAATGGTGGAAAGTATGGCCGAAGGTGGTCCATATTGAGCACTGGGTGCAGGCCAAGGAATGGGGGAATGCTAAGCTCAAATGCATTGTCTCCCACAGCCTTAGTAATGGTGTAAGGACCATATCAGACTGGTCTAAGTTTCTGATAAGCTCCGGTAAGGCGTTCCTTTTGCAAATGCAACCAAACTTTGTCACCCACCTAAAACTTGTGTGGCACCCAATGTTGATCATGTCATTGCTTGTACTTGGCATTTGATTTCTCTAGAATGTCATAGACCTACTAGTGAATATGTTAGATGTGCTCAATGAAGCTATTTTCCTTATTTGTTTCGGATTAGACATGAGCCGAATCTGCGTGAGTAGCTGCAACTGGTATGGCAACATCAATGGGACATAGTGGCTGGAATCCCAAGCCCACCTGAAAATGGCTGTGGCCAATCGAGTTGTGGAGAGCCTGGTTGTAGTTGTATTGAACATAGGGGAGGCTATCGTCCCATGTGCATGGATGCTTTGAGTTGTACATGCACAGAATGGAAGGTTGTGGTCTTAGTGAGTTTGGTGTCGAGCATTGACCAGAGACTGGACCAAAATGTACTGAGGAACCTTCTATCCTGATCTGAGATGATAGACTGTGGGATCCCAAAGTGTACCTACACTCATTTAAAGAAGAGTTTAGCAGTGGCTTCTACTGTGATATTCTTCTTACAGGCGGCCATAATGGCCATCTTCGAGTACCTGCCGATGACCACAAAAACACAGTCATTTCCATGCTTAGTGGAAGGAATACCTAACATGTAATCTATGGAGATGGATTGCCAAGGTCGATTAGGGGTAGGTAGTGGGGTATAGAGGCCTTGCTTCTTGATGGTCAGTTTGGAAATGGTGCAGGCAGTGCATGATCTGATGTACTTCTCGACATCATGTCTAAGATTCGGCCAATAGAAATACTTTTGCAGTACTGCCATGTTTTTCTTGAACTTGAAATGTCCAACAGCCCGACTGTAGTGTGCTTTCGAAATCATCTTTGCACGCTCGCTTGAAGGAACACAAAGGTGACCCAGGTGGCATAACAGGGCGTCCTGGAGGTGAAAATCTGCAACATGCTGACCCTCCAAGAGTGTCTGGTATGTGTGGCAGAATTTTGGGTCGCTTTTGTAGAGAAGTTGCCAATCAGAAGTCTCGTGCCCACAAGAGTTGAGCACTGTGGTTAACGCGATGATCGGTGGTCGACTCAAGCAATGTGAAACATTATTGGTGCTACCCTTCTTATACTTGATATTCAAATGGAATTGTTGCAGGTATGTGGACCACTTCTAATGGCGATCATTCTGCAATTTGCCTTGGGTCTTTATGAATTGTAGGGGTCGGTGGTCTGTGTGGATGACCGTTTCCTTCCCTAAAATGTAATGCTTCCATTGTCAGGAGGCCTGCATAATGGAATACATCTCTTTGTCATAAGTGGGATACTTCCGAACTATGTTTGAAAGTGTCTCACTGTGATATGCCACTGGATGCTCGTGTTGAGTAAGGATTGCCCCAATAGCATAGTCAGAGGCATCTGTCTCGACCTTAAATAGTTGTTGCAAGTCTGGTAATGTGAGCACGAGTGCCATGTAGAGGTGATCTTTCAACTCTGTGAATATCCTCTGTTGAGATTCAGACCAAAAGAATTTTTCTTTCGCTCCTCCCTTGGTGACTTGACTCAAGGGCCAAGTGATATGAGAAAATCCCAACACAAACCTGTGGTAGAAGTTGGCAACGCCTAGGAAGCTACGGAGCTCTGTCAGAGTGGTTGGAGATGGCCAATCCCGAATGACTTGGATCTTGGCTGGATCCACATGCACCCCCTATTCATCAATAATGTATCCCAGACACTGAACCTAGGTCATGCCAAAAGTGCATTTCTCCAAATTAGCACATAACTTGTGTTGCCATAGTGTTTGGAGAACCTGTCGGATGTGGTGGAGGTGCTCTTCCCAACTGTGGCTGAAGATCAGGATGTCATCCAAGTTACCACTACAAATGAGTTGGTAGATGGTCACAAGATGTCATCCATTACCCTCATGAAGGTTGCAGGAGAATTCGTTAATCCAAAAGGAATCACCAACCATTCAAACATGCTCTCCTTGGCTTTGAAGGTAGTCTTCCACACATCAGAGGGTTCGATTCGTACCTGGTGATATCCTAGCTTCAAATTGATCTTGCTGAAATATTTTGCCTCCTTCAGTTGGTCCAAGATGTCATTAATCCATGGGATTGGGTACCTATTATGGACAGTGATCTTGTTCAACACCCGATAGTCAATACAGAGTCTCCAAGTCTCATCCTTCTTCTGTACCAACACGATTGGGCTCCCATAGGGTGATGAACTTGGACGGATGTGACCTTTCTTCTATAGCTCCTGAATCTGCCTCTTGATTTCATTGTTCTCCAGAATGGAGTGCTTGTAGATTGGTCCATTGGGCAGTGGTGCACCTGGGGTCAAATTGATGGAGTGCTTGACCTGACAGTGTAGAGGAACCCCTGCAGGGGAGGTGAAGATGTCCACGTACTCCTCCACGACCTTGTCCATCTGTAGTTGTCGTGCAGAGGGGCCCTGTCTAGAGGTTGTGGCTACCGTCTTCTTCTTTCTTTGAGGGTGTATCATTAGGAAAACAAATTTCCCAGTTTTGGAAACGATTTTACTGCAACTTTTTGCAGTAATCAAAGAGATGGTGGTAGGCAGTGCTATCTCCGATATCCTGTACAACTCATTTCCCAAAGTAATAATAACAACACGGGGTCTTGATTCATACACAACATGTCGCTTCCACAAGTATGGTTGTCCTAGTAATACATCACAAAATTCAAGGGGAGAAATGTCACACAATAACTCATTCGTGAAGAGCTTGATGTTGTATGGGAGGTGACACTGCTGGCTCACGCGAAGATCCCGTCCTTGGTGAAGCCACCCGATGGTGTACGGTTATGGATGTGCTGTGGTTGGTAAGCCCAGCCGCTTGACGATCTCTGCTAAGATGAGGTTCTTTTGGTTCCCAATGTCGACAATGAACTAAAGTGGGGATCCCTTTACCCACATCTGGGAGTGGAAGAGATGCTCCTCCTCCTCTGGATCTTCGCGGTGGCAACAATGGTGTTGGGATCCACATCGATAATCTGCTTCCCTTTATCATTCCCCTTGTCAGATTTTGACTCAGAGTCGAAACATGCATCTGATTTTGAAACCTTTAGCTCAGCCACCAGTGATTTCTTGGCCCGACACTCACTTGTGTTGTGAGTGGAGATCTTATGGAACTCACATCATTTTCCCATGTCGTTTTTTGGCTTCGTGGCCCTCTTCTTTACTTGCATCTTTGGTAGGTTGCCTTGGGCCACCCCGCCTTGGATTTGTCATTCGTTCTGCAATTTCGAGGCACCTTTCACTTGCTTTGGATTTGCAGATCCAAGGTCTCACTTCTTCTGTTTAAACTTTTGCTCATCCTTGACGGCATATTGGTATGCCGTGTCGAGCGAGGAGATGTTCAGGAATTCTATTTCTTCTTGGATGTACTTGTGTAGGCAGCCACGGTATTTGAGTATCAAATGCTGCTCCAAATCCTTGATACCCAACTTTGTTCGAAGGGTATGGAAAATATTGGTAAGCTCCGACACATCTTGGTCCCTTCCATGTCATAGCGTGGTCCACTTTATGTATTGATCCTCATAGCTTCCAACAGGGTAGTACTACTCCTTGACGGCATCCCAGAATGAATTCCAGGTGGGTGTGGCTAAAAATAGTGAGTTGGTATTTTCATCCTTTTGCTCGCAGTAGGTTTCCCACCAGTCCTTGACATGGGGGGCTGCTTTGAGAAGAGTGAAAACAATCTTTTCTTGACTCGAAAATTCATGAAAAGAAAAGTAACCCTCTAGCAGATTTAACCATTTATCTATGGCATCTACGTTTATCTGACCCTCAAATATGGGGATTTCAAAATTAACATGTACCTTAAAGGACGTGGCATTTCCAGAGTAGCTGCTAGAAGTCGATGCGTCACCTCTAGGTAGCTGCCGAAGGATCTGCGCAAAGTTGTCCATCATCGCGCTCCTTTTTCGCTTGAGGGCTTCTTCGAGCAAGAATTTTATAGGATCTCTTGCCCCCTCATCTTTCTTCTCATCTGCCATGGGAGGCCATCGAGATTTTCTAGGCTGGTCTTGTAAAGGTTCGACCAGTTCAAGCCCTAACTTCTTATATCCCGACCTCGTTGGGGACTTGCAAAGAAAAACAAAGAAAAAGCAGACCGCTCTGATACCACTGATCTGGATTTAAACATGAATGCAACAAATTACAGAGATAACCATAAATACAAATTTGCAGCGGAAATAATACTTCATTTCATTACTGTAAAATACTGAAATATGCTTACAAACAGAAATGGAAAGAAACCAGCTAGGGTGATGGTAGCTTATCTCTGAGAAGAGAAGTGGCGGCTACATGCCTCTGAACTGTGTTACAATGAGGCTCAAAGGCCTATTTATTGTTGAGAAATAATGGAAAACCCTAAACATCCAAAAAACTAACCCTAGAAGATGAAACGCCAAATTGTGGGACCCATTTGGGTAAATTGGTACCTCAACTTCCCTGGGTCATAACTTTGGCATACGATCTCTGTTTGATGCGCACAATATCTCGTTAGAAAGATCTATTCGAGAAATACAACTTTGGGAAGAGCAAAACCGGTCCATGTACCCATGTTGTTCCCAATTTTCCCAAAAAAAACGTAGTGTAGGGCCTCAAAACGGCTCCGGAAGTTCAGGACCCGAAAAATAGCTAAAAATAGTAATTTGTGCTACAATTAAGGAAACTGAAAAGCTGGAAGAAACAATGGTGGGGGTCCAAGTGTACTTGGAAGGTGACCACCAATATCCACCTGGATCATCTTAGGGTGGACACATTTGGGTCTAAGATACGTGTGCCCATGTGAGACTCCAAACCATGTGTCTTCTGAAAATTCATCCAGAAATGGTTTGGGTTTTCCCTCCATTGACCTAAATATATCCAGCATCAGCTTATACCATTTGGTGAAAGTTGCCTTATTAATTTCCTTACTGCTCAAGTCTCTCGAAACTCTCCATGGCTCATACTTGAGTACTATCGGCTATCCTTTAGTAATCTGCATCATCTCCCTTCCCCTTGGTGGACGCCACTTCCACATTGCCAAAGTCATCAATATGTATCCAAACAAGAATTTGTTACTCCTCTTGTAGATATCTTCACAGGCCTCGAAGAGCTCATTTAGTACAAAAGCGGACCAATTGAGCACTTCTCCATTACAATAGTGCTCTGAAACCAAGAATGCATCTAAAGTGCACTCATTTCTTGCGAAGTGTCTCATTGTTTTGTCTACTATGATGTAGCGAGTAAACCTTATCTCAATTTTGGTAATAACGTTAATCTTGGCTCCCCTGCCACCGTGTTTTGTTCCATATTTTCCATAATAATCATATTCTGCCTACTTCTTTTTTCTTTTCGTTCTTGCTTGGAACATTGTATTCACCGCATTTCCTCCTGTTGATAGCCCTGTGAGATGATGGATATCATCTATGTGAATTGGATACTCCTTGTTGAGCCACAACGATCCCCCATGCATTATGTTGGTTAGCAGCTTCGTGCACTACATCACAGCCAATTGTGTGTCAAAGACTGGTAGACTCCTCAGATTGATTAGCGTAGATCTTTATAGGCCTTTGAAATATTCCTTAACTCTGGTTGTACTTGTGCCATCTTCCTTTTGAACTTCCTTTGTATACACCTCCCTCTTCAGTGTTGGAAACTGGAAACCATCTATAAGATCATTGTCAACCGAAGTAGATTTATTGTATTTACCATATGGATTTTCTAGTAGGACAATTCGCTCATCAAGTTTATCCTCTGGGACTAAAATGACTCCCTTTTCCATTGCTCTTCGTCTATGATAGACAATCATTACTGGAGGCTTCGAACTTCTACACTTCAGATGTTGCTTTTCTTCAGAGCGTGTTTGGAGTATTTTCGCTACCTACACTCGAAATTTTGTAGCTTCTTGCATTGTCATGCAAATTAAGTAGCCGGATTTGGCAAGACGTTGTCTGACTAGACTTAGTAGCTAATTACTACGTCAACTTTCCCCATGTATCTTAACTGTGCTTCATCGCCATCGGATGACCTGGACCTGACATCTATGACGTAGAATTTGGAAGGACAGAGTGGGATGCGTGGTTAATAAATTTTCCATAATGGAGGGTATTTATTAGCTAAATCTATTCCTAATGGGAAAATATTTTATGGCTTCCATTTGGTAGTTGTATTATTAGTTACTTACTATGAAAATTACTACTCATACGACAGAAAACACTGACAAAGTGTGTGACTATTAAGGCTGAAAAAACATCTCCCTACATGTGACTATTAAGACTGACAAGAATGTCCACCTGTCCCCCCGGACCACAAATGGGTTGTGGTATCATGACATTTTTTCCGCAACCTTATTGACGCCTTCTCTTATTCTTACTACTATATCACAAAATACATAAACTCCAGATGAACTTGGTAATGACTTGACTAAGTTTTATTGACTACTACCTACTTGTGGGCTCGTCTTCGAGACCCCTTAACTTTATTGTGTGTATTTTGGCATGTGGAAGGGTTTCAGGCGTGTGCCGTTTACCCATCCTTGTAGCATTCCACCGTTTGGTTGCGCTAGTTTTACTGCTCTAGAATCTTTGATTTCCGCAACTATAAACGGGCCCAGCCAGTGCATCTGCAACTTACCTGGGAAATTTTGGAACTTGCTGTCCTATAATAATGCATGATCTTCGACTTGGAATGATTTCTTTCTGATATTCCTGTCATGCTAAGGTTTTTTCCTTCTTTTCTCTACTGACTGGTGAAATTCAGCTAGGAATCTAGATTCATCCAGTTCCATCAATTGATTCATTCTTTCTTTTAATGCTTCATCATCTGTCATTTCTGTTGCTTGAGAAATAAACATGCTAGGCACTATGAACTCCGCTAAGACCACTGCTTCTTTTCCATATACCAGCTGAAATGGTGTTTGTTTATGTAGTCTTTTCACTGTTGTTCTGTATGCTCATAAAGTTACTGGCACACGTTCATCCCAGTCATGCCTGTTGGCTGATACAATTTTCGTGAGACCTTTCTCCAGTATTTTATTAAATGATTCAACAGTCTCGTTGGCCTATGGGTGGTATGGGATACTTTTATGATGTTGAATCATAAAGTTCTTGAGAAGAGACTCAACAATTTCATTAATGAAATGTGTCCCTTGATCGCTTGTTAGGCCTTTTTGACATCCAAATCTTGATATTATTGTTGAAAATAGCAACAAGAAATGATAAAAATAAAATCCAGAATATTCCAATTTTAATTTGTCCTTGAATTAAAATTTTGAATTAAATTCGAATTTAGTCTCACCAGCTACTTGGAAAAAATTAATTAATTCATTATGGATTAATTAGTTGGAGATATTCAAGTTAGAAGTCTTTCTGCAGTCATGCAATAGTTGTCCCTTAAATTAAGGAGATTATCATTTAATTAAGGAGATAAGATTGAGTTATATTTGAGTTGTAATTAGTTAGCTCAGTTTACTGAGTTAAGTCCTGTTAAATTAGTTCCAAACTGTTTGAGGAACTAATTGTGAGTTATCAGTCAGTTGATGCATGCATGCATTCAACCAGTGTACTCTAGGTAACTGAAGATTCTCTCATCGGAAACTCATGCATGCCTATTTTGAGAAAGACCCATTTGAGCTAAATGTCAAGGACATGTTACTATCAGTTGCATGTGTTTTCCTATAAATGAAACTCATCCATGTAGTCAAGGTAAGGCTCCTTGAGGATTACGTAGTTCTCATAGTGTGTTGGAGCGATGTCTGGGAGCAGTGTTACACTAGGTGAAGGAGATCATCCCAGAGGTAACTGCGGAAGGAAATAGGAGCTTGGAGGGGAGAGGAGAAGGCTTGTGAGAAGCTTTGATTGCCTATGAGCATCCAGGAGGATTGTACTGAGAGCTGGCGAGCTGTGAGAGCTAATGCTTTGTATAATTCTAATGTATTTCCACCTTGTATGATAATACAGATAGTGGGGTTTTTAACTGAGGCTTTTTCTTGAGTATTTTCTATGTTTCATGTGCATTGATTCTTCTTCTTTTGGTTATATGTGTTCAGCTCAGTCTTGCTCAATATTTAAGCTTCCATAAGTTTGATAGTAGAAGTAGATTATAATATTTTTCTTTGGTATATTGCATTATCAGGTTAATCTACAGTCAAATTTTCTATATGGTCTCAGAGCGAGATTTGTAGAGAATTTGCAGGAAATTCTACATGATATCAGAGAAGAGAATTCGAAGTTTGAAGTTTGAGGTTGTAGGTGAAAATTGAATTCTTATCATACTTCAAGGTTGGACAATGGCATTCTATGGCTTGAGACTCGAGTATGCCTTGGAAGGCAACTCAAATTACATAGCATGGAAATATTGCATGGAGGCTGTATTAGAAGAAAATGGCTTGAAGAATTTCATTGATCAAGAAATCCCAAAGCCAGGTTCAACTAATGCATAAGAGTTGGTTGAGTGGAAGAAGTGTGTGAAGAGGGCGAGACGGATCATCCTTGAGGGAGTTCGAGACCATATTGTCTCGAGTCTCCATGGGAGAAGAGAGAAACTGCCAGATTGGGAACAACTGTGATAAGATCTGATACAGGAGGAGATTAGGAGGAGCACTAGAGATTTTTATTCATCCAAGGAGGATGAAGAAAATTTCTCCTTAGCAAGTAAGGCAAGGAAATGGAAGGAGAAGGATTCTCATCCCAAATCAAGTTCTTCTCATGGAGGGAAGAAGATTGACAAATCTAAAGTGAGATGGTTTAATTTTCATGAGGTGGGCCATTATGCAACTAATTGTCCATTGAAGAAATCTAAGAAGGGATCCTCGGAAGGATTTGAGGGCAAGGCATTAGCCTCTCAGTTCAAATTGGATTTTACCCTCATCGCATGCATGGTTTCATCGATGATGGGTTGTGGTTGGTTTGTTGACAGTAGAGCCTCATTCCACATGACCAACAACAATATTTTTTTCAATACCTTGGAGGAGAAAGACCTCCAAATGCGCATAGAGATGGGTAATGATTAAAAGTATAGTGTTTTTGAAGTAGGCATAGTTGCTTTTCATAGGGAGCATGGATCTCTGATCACCTTGACAGATGTGAAGTATGTGCCTGGACTGAAGAAGAACTTGGTATCGATCACAATGTTGGAGGACAAAGGCTATGATGTAGTCTTCAGTAAGGGAAAGGTTTTCTGTAGACACATCACCACGAGACAAGTGAAGCAGATCAGTTCACAAGTCAATATCCTGTATGCTCTTGGGGTTCAAGATGCATGCAAAGCCTTGAGGAGTAAAGAAAATGTTGGAGACTTGGTGGTTGAGAGGGAGAGTACATTACCTCTCAACATGCAGTGCTAAAAGAAGTCTCACACAATTGTGGAGAATCCACAATTGGTGAAGCATCTTTAGGAGGTTGTGGAGTAGCCATAGCTAGATAAGTTGAGAGGAGACTGAGTGGAGGAATCCACTCATGCACAGACCTCCAGTAGGGGGAAATTTCGAGCCAAGTGGGTAGAAGGATCACATGTAGCCATACCTCCAGGTGGGAGGTGGGGAGATGTGAAGTGATAGTTCCAAGAAGGCTGAAATAGGGGCAAGATTGTTGAGGTACCCAACCTCTTTGATTAGACGTTGCTACGGGAGCCCCGACGAGGAGTAGCAGGACTGGCTAAGTGGGTAGAGACAGATGCGGATGGAGCGGCAGAGGAAGCTTCAGCATCAAAATGTGTTTCTAGCCCAATAAGGAGGTCAGTCGGGAGATCAGTTACTTACTTCTCAGTAACTAAGTTGCAGTGCAGCAGTGGGCAGCACGATGCAACATGATGAGAGGAGGTGCAGTGCGGTTGCAGTGGTGGGAGAAAGGATTAGCAATAGCATGGATGCAACGGGAGGAATCAGTGGGATCGATGCAATCATAGATCAAAGTGACAGAGGCAATCGTAGTTAGAGACTTTGATGACAGAGGCATCATTCTGATTCAAGTTGGATATTTTTTTTTGTTTCTGAGTTGCTGAAACAACAACACTAGTGACAAGTGTTTCATGCAAAACATTCCAAAGGTTCAGGATCAGGATCGAGTTGAATTCCTTTCTTGTTGAGAGGGAGTGTTGAAAATAACAACAAGAAATGATAAAAATAGAAATGCTAAAAAGATCGTTCCTATAAATAACATTTTAGGATATATTCCAATTTTGATTTGTCCTTGAATCAAAATTGAGAATTAAAATTCAATTTAGTCTCACCAGCTGTTTGAAAAATAATTAATTAATTCATTTTGACTTAATTAGTTGGAGAAAATCAAACATGAAGTCTTTGTGAAGTCATTCAACGGTTATCCCTTTGATTGAGGAAGTTATCACTTAATTAATAAGATAAGGATGTGTTGTATTTGAGTTATAATTAGTTAGATCAGTTAACTAAGTTAAGTCCAGTTAGATTAGTTCCAACAATTTGTGGAACTGATTGTGAGTTCAATTAGTTAATGCATGCATGCATGCAACTAGTGTACTTCAGATAACTGAATATTCTCTCATAAATAACTCATGCATGTCAGTACAGACAAAGACCCAGTTGAGATTAAAGGTAGGGACAGTGTACTATCAGTTGCTATAATTTTCCTATAAGAAAGTCTCTTGCATGTAGAAGGAATTCATTCCTTCAGGATTGTACAGTTAATACAAAGGTCAGAGCAGTGTGTGAGGTGAGAATTACACAGGTTGCAGCTAGAGGACCCGGGAGAAACTGCGCAAGGAAATAGGAGGCTTGGAGGGAAGAGGGAAAGGCATATGTGTTTTCTATTCTGTCTATGGGGTGCAGTGAGGCATTGTACTGAGAGCTGGATAGCTTATGAGCTAAAGCTTTATGTAATCCTGACATATTTCCACTTGTATGATAATACAGATATCAGGGTTTTTAGCTGAGGCTTTTCCCAGAGTATTCTTCTGTGTTTCATGTGTGATTGTTTCTTCTTCATCTGTTATATGTGTTTTATTTGATATTCTCAAAATCGATTAAGCTTCCGCAAGTTTGAATGTAGAAGTAGATTAAGTATTTTGCTTTAGTACATTGCATAATCAGTTTAATCTATGGTGAAATTTCTACATATCTATACACATTGCATATTTCACTATTTCATATCTACACACATCATCATCTCCGTACACTTTTTCAATGTATCTATATCCATCGAAATCTAATCTAAGTTGAAGCACTATGTTATGCACTTACATTGCGAAATAGTAATTCAATGGAAATTCCTTCAGATTAAACGAAATACCATTCTATTTTTTAATATTGTAATATGTTTTCAAAATACAAATGATTTTTTATTATTTTCATTTTAATGGTACAAAATATGTCTTTTCTTAGCAAAGGTCAAAGGTTAAAGGATTTCAACGTGTAAAATAAAAGATGTGTGGAAGAAGGGTATGTGTGGGAGAGTCTTTATTCCCCACTTCCGCACCTCCTCACACTTCTTTCACATAGCTCCATCATGTACAACACTTCTTTTGCACACATCCATCATGTATCATTATGTTTTGGCTTAGTAACTTGTATTTCATTTCTTTCCCTTCAGAAAATGGGATTAGTGATATCAAAGCAATATGTTCTTTCTATATTTTTTTGTGTATGTCCCAAAAGCATCAATTTCCATGACATTTGACATATGTGAAATGTCACATAAACTTAATCAATCTCCCACAATGTGGACTAACCTTTATTAAAAAATTAATTAAGGATTAATCGACCTGTAATCAGGACATCGTTCAAGTGCTTAATAGCATTTATTCTAATGCATTGTGTAATGATTACTAGTTGTAAACAAATCAAGAAGGTGCAGAGAACTCTGCACCCAATATTAAAAAAATAAATAAGGCTTAGTCCTACTATTAACAAAATCTTCACTATCAAAAAATGTAAGACATTTTGGAATTTTTTGGCAAATCAACACATACTCAAGAACGAGAAGTGTTACGATGTAAAAAAATCTATTCTTATCAAATAGACCGAACCGACATCGACGTAGTGGTGGATACCATCTCAACCATCAAGTCGCTTCGTAGTAAAGATAGTTGACCACGCCTCTACACAATATTTATTTACGGTTATCCTTGAACGCCTTTATACTTAGGGTTATTATTGACAGTTTGTATGCTAGTTGTCATTATCACAAAGAATTCACATTTAATTTAGCTCATAAATTTATAGCACTTAGGGTAAATATATCGATGATATTGAAGCACGAGAAAAGTTCGAAGTAAATGGATGAGATGGCTTTGGAATTTCAAGATTTATTTCCACTACTTCTCGTACATGCCAGCTTTGGTAATTCAATCACTATTTATTTTGAGTGCCTTGTATAATAGATTTCACATGCCAAATAGTAACAGTTGGAGATTATCTAGCAGATCAAGAAATCTATAAGGAAATGGCATTGAGAACGTTATTAATTGAGAAAATATTTTTGAAGTACAAAGTGAATAGGTAATAGAGGAATGAAAGAAGTTATGTTCCCTTATACAAATAACTCACTTGATCTTATTGATGACAAATTTCAATGGTTGATTACGTATGAGCGATATGTGAACCTGCCAATGGAAGAGAAGAAAAGCAATAATATTTGATCTAGGAGATTTGTGAATGCTACATGTGTTCCAAAAGTCCTTGATTTCATAGAAATCGTTTATTTGTGCACAAACAATTTTGATTCAAGCACAAGAAAAATTATGCTAGTAGTGAAGAATACCCCAATTCCTTTGACCACTAAGGCATTCAGATGGATATTCAAGCTATCAAAACAAGATATTTTCTTATAATTATCGAAAGAAAATACCTTTTTGGAGTCACAAGCAAGCGAGATGAACATTATTCAAGAATTCATTTCCCCAAATTCCCAAGTTACTTATGATAATTTCGTTCTAGATATTTCTTTGTTTAGAAAATTTTTTAGGGACTTTCTTTGGCTTTTTCCCCGCATGATGTGTTGAGAAACTAAAACGAATGTCTCAAAATCCATTCTCAATCTTCTTTATTACTCATACAAAAAATATTTTTTATTCAACTTGGCTAATCTCATTTCCAGTGAATTAGCCTTTCAGTTATTCAATTTGTACAGGAGCAATATATTCTTTATTATGACATACCTGATAACACATGTACAACCATGTCTTTCATGACTTACCCTATAAACCTAAATTCAATTCCAACAAAGAACCGATGTATTTTTGGTATCCCATATTGTGGAAGCAGGAATCTTCTTTAATTTTTTGTCTAATCCAATATGTATTTGTAAAGCAGATCATTACATGATAACTATACAAGAATGTAAAGAGAATAATACGGTGATTCAAATTTATGGATTTAAAGGTAAGCCATTGTTGTCAAAATTTGTTATAGATAGGTATTTTGTTACTAAAATTTCTAGGCAATATCGTGACTAGCTAGTTATATTTGAATATATATATATATATATATATATATATAATATATATATATATATATTATATATTATATATATATATATATATATATATATATATTCCATTTATATTGAACAAGTCACTATGAAGAATGTGGCTCATGTTGCAAAGCTTATAGTGACTTTGGATTCTTTTAACTTAAAAGAAGTTGAATCCTGTCAAAGATTTGATCTAGAAGGCCTATTTATTTCACACCTAAGTATTGTTAGATATGGGAACATGTTTACAAGAGTTATAGAGGAAAGAGAGAAGAGTCAAAGTTCTCCAACCAAAATCCATGAACTGGTAATGGATATTGAAGAAATTGTTGAAGAATCCAATGTCAGGGTGGTAACAAAATACAAGAAAAGACATAAATCCTACACAACAATCTCCACCTTACACATTTAATATTGGTCTAAGTTCATTCTCTAGTCAAAGAAAGAGAAAGGATATTATAAGTGGAAAATTGGTTCATAGTCAACTATTAGGTGGTGGATATGACAAAGAGCCTCCTCATAAATTCTCTCTAAACAAAGCACACATGGATGAATCATCCAAATCCAAAAGTCCCTACAAAACAAGAAGCATTGAACAAGCTATGAATGTGTAAGTTGGCAATGGTATACCACCAGATTGGGTTAGTATTGTTTTATAGAAAATCAGAAAATAAAGGAGAAAATGACCAAAAAGTCACTACTTTAAATGATCGCCTTGTCACATTACAAAATGAAAACTATAATAAGGGCGGTAAAAAAATGACAGTTGAAAAAGTAAAGTTTCATAATAAAAAGGCCATTAATTAAGTAGAAATGAATGTTGATGTGTTTGGCATTGGACCCATGGGGCTCATGAAATTGCATTGAGCTACTGGTTACGCACTTGCATAGTTTATTAGCAAACAAGAAGCAGAGAACTGATACTAAAAGAAATAATAAAAGAGCTAGAAGATGCTCTAAATTTGGGCCCTTTATTAATGACTTTGTTGGCAATACAGGCACCATCGTAAAAAAATTCTACCCACACTACACCCTATAGATCTAATAAAGTTGTCAAACTTCTTAATGTAGTAAAATTGTATACTATCACTAATATATGCCAAATATTGAAAATTATTGAACATGCATGGCAAGCAACTTCCAATCAGTGACATTTAGCACAAGGAATTAAGCCATTTTTTTTATTTGGTTAAAAGTAATCTTAAGGTAGATAGAAATTTTTCTAATAATGACTTACTTACTTTTAGTCAGAGGCTAGGTTTGTTGTCTGATCTAGAGAAAAGAAATAGAGGACTCCCAAATTTTATTCAAATGAAGCAGATCAAAGTTGGATGGTCTAAGAAAATCAATACACTAGACAACATCATTTCTGAATGTGAAGCATAGACATTATAAGAGGTGATTCCTTTCTCAAGGCAGTAGAGATTGTACAAGATCTAAACGGTTTGTGCATCACATGTGATTCTAAATTAATTTCTAGAGATATTCTAATGGATGAATTGGAGAAGGTAAAAGAGTTAAAGGCAATATATTTTGATGATACAACTAATTTTACTACAAAATAAATTAGCAAATGGAAAATTACTTTTGTTAGTATCAACGAAGTGAATTATGTCTAAGTTGTGTGATTAAAAGAAGAGGCTAGGAAAATTGAGAATCAGATACTCAATGAACATATCAAAATGGAGATTATAGTCCCTTCAATGAAATATTTGATCAAAATTATACTGGAGAAATTCCTTCAAGGAATCATGAATCCGAAAGACAACTGGCAGTCAAACAATCACAGTCTATGATTTCACATATTGTGAGTGTTCTTAAATCTTGGGACATTCGTTTTTATGTTTACAAGTATTTAATTATTTAGGTTTGTTGGTTGTGTTATCATGACCTAAAATAATTGTTGGATATAGTTTCGTGTTTTTCCTTGCAGGTACATGTTTTCACATTACGGTTTATAAGATCCCAATCTTAGTCCCCATTAGGACGAATGCATTTACTTTTTCGATTAGGTATCAGGATTTTGGTGAGTCCTTTAGTGGTCCAGATTTAAAAAGGAACGCAACAAGTTACAGATATAACCATAAATACATAGATGCAACAGAAATAATACTTCATTTCATTAATATCTAAAACTAAAATATGCTTACAAACAGAATGGACATAAGACTAGCTCGAGTGATGGTAGCTTATCTATGAGAAGAGATGTGACGGCTACATGCCTCTAAACTAAGGTACAATGAGGCTCAAGTGTCATTTTTATTATTGAACAATAATAGAAAACCCTAAACAACCAAAACCCTAACCCGAGGAGATGTAACACCAAGAGTTTATGGGCCCCATTGGGGTTAGTTGGGCAGCCAACTTCCTAGGGTCGTAACTTGGTCATATTATCTCCATTTGATGCGTATGATACCTCATTGGAAATATTTCTCCGAGGACTACAGCCAAAATCATGATTCCCTTGGAAATTGTTGTAGGCATTTTTCCAGCAAAAAAAAAACTTCATTTAGGGCCTCAAAATGACTCCGAAATTTCAGGACCCGAAAAACTACCAAAAATGGAAAATTGTGCTACACTTAAGGAAAATGAAAAAAAAAAAATTAAGCACAATGGTGAGGGTCCAAGTGGAATAGGTGGGTGGCCACTAATATCCACTTGGATCAATCCTCCCCCTTAGGAATAAATGGTCTCCCTTGCGTTGAGTTCCTCCATGAGATAAGGAAACTTATGTTGAACTTGGTCCCTGGTGAGACATTTTCCTTGGTGCAAGAGTTGGTTAGCTTTGACAACTCGATATAGTTGGATCTCCTGCTAGCGAGTGTTCTTGATCTGTGTGTCCATGATCCAATTAGTTATATCTTGTTCCATGCAGTCTGGATTTAACTCTATTGGTGTGAGTTGTTATGCAATGTTGGATGTGTCCAATAATGGTGGAAAGTATGGCTGAAGGAAATCCACATTGAACATTGGGTGTAGGCCAAGGAATGGAGCAATGTTGAGCTCAAAAGTATTATCTCCCACATCCTTGGTGATGGTGTATGGCCCATATCAAAGTGAGTGAATCTTGTCGTGAGGCCTAGCAAGGCGCTCCTTCTGCAAATGTATCCAAACTTTTTCGCCCACCTCAAACTTGTGTGGCACTTGATGTTGATCATGTCGTTGCTTGTACTTAGCATTGGATTTGTTCAATATGTCATGGACCTATTGGCGGATGTGTTGAATGTGCTCAATGAAGTTATTTTCCTTGTCGACTTCAGCCTGAACATGAGCCAAATCTACCTGATTCACTGCAAATGGTATGACCACATCAATGGGACATAGTGGTTGGAATCCCAAGGCCACCTGAAAAGGGTTGTGGCCATTCAAGTTGTAGAGAGCCCAGTAATAACTATGCTAGGCATAGGGGAGGCTCTCATCCCACGTGCGTGGATGTTTTGAGTTGTACATGCGTAGAATGTGTATGATCATCCTATTGACGACCTCTATCTGGCCATCAATTTGGGGATGGAAAGTTGTGGAATTAATGAGCTTGGTGTCCATCATCGACCAGAGACTAGACCAAAATGTACTCAGGAACCTGTTGTCCCGATTTGAGATGATAGATTGTAGGATCCCAAAGTGTACCCACACTCATTCAAAGAAGAGTTTAGTAGTGGCTTCTGTTGTGATATTCTTCTTGCAGACTGCCATAATGGCCATCTTCAAGAATATGTCGACGACCATAAAAACACAGTCATTACCATGATTAGTAGAAGGAGTACCTAACATGTAATCCATGGAGATGGATTCCCAAGCTCGATTATGGGTAGGCAGGAAAGTATAGAGGCCTTGCTTCATGATGGTTGGTTTGGAAATGGTGTAGGAAGTGTAGGATCTAATGTACTTCCTGACACCCTATTGAAGATTCGGCCAATAGAAATACTTATGCAGTATTGCCACTATTTTCTTGACCTCGAAATGCTCAGCGGCCCAACTATAGTGCGCTTCCCAAATCATCTTGTCACGCTAGCTTGAAGGAACACAAAGGTGTCCCAGGTGGCATAACAAAGCATCCTGGAGGTGAAATTTTGCAACTTGCTGACCCTCCAAGAGCATATGGTATATATGGCCAAATTCTGGGTTGCTTTTGTAGAGAAGTGGCCAATCAAAATTCTTGTGCCCACAAGAGTTGAGCACAGTGGTTAACACCATGATCAGTGGTCAGCTGAGGCAGTCTACAATATTACTGGTGCTTCCCTTCTTGTAGTTGATATTCAAATGTAAATGTTGCAGGTATGTGGACCACTTCTGATGGTGATCATTTTGAAACTTCACTTGCATCTATATGAATTGCAAGGGTTGGTGGTCTATGTGGATGACAGTTTCCTTCCCCAAAATGTAATGCTTCTATTGTCGATTGGCCTGCATAATGGAATACATCTCTTTTTCATAAGTGGGATACCTGTAGAATTGAGACTTCTGTGATTTGTCATAGTTATAAGGAGAGCTTCAGCGTAAATCACATAAGAAAGACTTTCGTCGACGCGTTTCGAACCAACCAATGTGGTTCATCGTCAGGACAAGATGAAGAAACAGATCCAGATCAGCGTGTTAAATAGTCCAAGCAGAGACTCCAACGGCTACAACAGTCTAACGACTACTTTTCCACACCAACACCCCAGTCAAACTTCCTCTCACTAATTTAATATATTAAAATACTATTATATTCATTTAATTTACCATGTTACCCCATTATATATAAAAATATATGTCAATATTTATTAAATTATTAATTCATTAAATCTATGTATATTTTAATAATTTAATTATTATACCTAATTTACTAAATACCCTATTCTTGGTATAATTGTAATTTATTTATAATTAATTTTGTAGAAAAAGGTTAAGTTAGGTCACACTTTATTAATTTTCTAAAATAGTAATGCCTTATATAATAGTATATATAATTAATAATATTGAAAATATAAATAACTAATTTATTAATATATTTAAAACAATCCTAAATTAAATTACTAGGGTGCGGTTATACGTATTAATTATATAGAAAAGGTTAAATTAGGTCAAAAAAATTATTATATTTATTAATTTAGAATAATGTACTATATATGAAATTAATTAATTAATTAATAATGTCTTATATACAAGTTAATAATAATATATATAATTAATAATATTGAAGATATAAATAATTATTTATTAATATATTTAAACCAATCCTAAATTAAATTACTAGGATGAGGTTATAAGAATTAATTATAAAGAAAAGGTTAAATTAGGTCAAAAAATTATATTTATTAATTTATAATAATGTACTATAAATAAATTAGTTATTAGTATTATGTGTAAAAAATAATAATATGTATAATTAATAATACTAATTTAAATATAAGTAATTAATTTTTTTTTTTTTTTTTTTTTAAGAGTATTTTTTAAATTAATATATATAAGTCCTAAACTAAACATACTATGATGTGGTTATATTAATATATATGGGACTATATTAATAGTACTATATGCCTATAATTATAATGTAGATATTCATTAATTAGTAACTAGTAATAAAACCTATAAAAGGGTTAATTGAACAGTCATTCGATTTAATATTGTTATTACGAATAAATCTCGCTCGAAATAAATTCTACATACACAGGAGATAAAGCACAGGAAGAGGTTACAAAGAGACCGGAAGACACAAAGGAACAAGGGAAGAACACAATGCAGTCAGCGAAAAGCGATATCAGACTCACACGGACAAAACCAAGCCCACACAAAGAAAGCACCTCAGAAAAACAGAGGGGGTGAGGAAGAAACCCTAAGACAACAACGCAGGAATCCAACTTCTACTAACCTTCCACCCATCATCTCTGTTGAGATTGATGGGTCTTCGCTCGATTTCAATAGCTTCCCTTAACTTGCGATGATGAAATCGATCTACCCTGGCAATGACTTCGGCCTCTTCTATGCAGACATGATGCTTAGTTTTATCCACATGCTCTGCTAGAGCTGAGGATTTTATTCTACCATGCCTCAGGTCCGCTGCATGTTCACAAATTCTCTGCTGGATGGAGCGCCCTGTAATGGGGTAACATTGTAAATTAAATGAATATAATAGTATTTTAATATATTAAATTAGTGAGAGGAAGTTTGACTGGGGTGTTGGTGTGGAAAAGTAGCCGTTAGACTGTTGTATCTGTTGGAGTCTCTGCTTGGACTATTTAACACGCTGATCTGGATCTGTTTCTTCATCTTGTCCTGACGATGAACCACATTGGTTGGTTCGAAACGCGTCGACGAAAGTCTTTCTTATGTGATTTACGCTGAAGCTCTCCTTATAAGAGAGGTATTGTTTTAAACAAAATTTAAAATAAAGAAAGACAAAGACTCATTATGAAACCTGGGGTGCTCATCTTTAAATTTGGTGGCGCCATAGTTACTGTGGAGGAATAAGAAAATGGTTAATTCAAACCCTTTTATGCAATCTCTGAATTTGTGTCTCTGTGAGCCTAAGAATGGAGAATACCTCATTTGCTATGGCCACCATTACTCCGCCTAAATGTTAATGAGTGAGGAATGGGGAAACTCTACAAGAAAACCCTACGTTCAACCCAAGAAACCAAAAATTAACCCGACGTATTCCAATTGGAACATATGTAAGGTATTGGGCGCAATAGGAGACTCTACTTGATAAGAGTTTCATCATCTTCTCAGGAAATCCTCTAGATATTGTAGG
>APFE030118354.1:0-29640 GCA_000404065.3 Pinus taeda
TTGTTAATATATTTTTATCTCTATTTCATATTTCTCACAATATTTGTGTATTTAATAATTTTCATAATATTTTCT
Organism: Pinus taeda; assembly: GCA_000404065.3. Lineage (NCBI taxonomy): Eukaryota > Viridiplantae > Streptophyta > Pinopsida > Pinales > Pinaceae > Pinus > Pinus taeda. The sequence goes on from APFE030118354.1 coordinate 76, forward strand.
TGTCTCTAATTAACACTTTTTTTTTATGTGCAGGGTTTCCTTGGTTGGCCATGGACACTTATGCAGAGGATCACTAATGAAACTACTGAAATATTTTAATTGAGAGAGACATTATAGTGGAGTGCAGATACAAATGTGGAGGTAAGTTTTCTCTTGGTGCAAAATCCATTCATAATCTTCTACAAAATCTTCTCGTTGCAAACACTATAGTTCTTTCCCCTCTTTACTTACTTAGGGTTTATGATTTTTGGTGTTTGAATAAGATATACCTTTTGGTGCATAAGATTATTCATAAGATATTTGGTCTCTATTTAAGATTTTTGATAAGATATTTTTATCTCTATTTCATAATATTTTCTCGTCTCTACTTAACACTTTTCTTTTATGTGCAGGGTTTCCTTGGTTGGCCATGGACACATTTTGGGGTTGTAAAGTATACTCTTATTTGTATTTTTATGCTTTTTCTGTTATTTTTTATTTTGTTTTAATTGTTGGTCATATTTTTTGGTATTGTTTTTTTATTTTTTTAATTGTTGTGGTTCTTATATCTTTGAATTTATGAGCATGGCCATGCTAATTTGTGGTTTAGTATTTTGTTTTGCTTGTGCCTTTTGATTTATTTTTCTTATTTTTTTGATTCAATGGGTGGAGAAATCTAGAAATACCTTAACAACCCATAATGTGGGTGGAGGGTTGATGTGGAGTCCACAAGTGTAGTGGGCGAAGGTGAAGAGGTATGTAATTGGGGAATTTACTTGTTTATGGGCAAAGGTGAAGAGGTATGTAGTTGGGGAATTTACTTGTTTATGGGCAAAGGCAAAAAAGGTATGTATAAAGGGAATTTACTTTTTTTGTTACTACATAATTATGTTGTTTGATGCCCATTTTAATTTAACTGTTTTGTTGCTTCATCCTTGTATCATGTGTTTGTTGAAATTAAATGCAACACTAAGTAAGAAAGGTGAATGAACACTAATGATACTATTGAATATATTTGTGTGAGAGAGACGTGGAGCACTATAGCAAAATTAAAAGCAAAGGTAGAGGGTAAGTTATCTTTTGGTGCAAGGCTCATGTAACATGTATGTTCTACTATAAAGTCCTCCTAGTTCTTGGTTCATATGCCATGGTTCTCCACCCTTCTTACCAATTTGGGGTTTTTAACTTTTTGTAGCATAAGATGTATTTTTGTTTAAATTATAAGCATCTTCTATTATTTCGAATTCTCTTATTTATTGGATGTAGTGCAAATGCAGGTAAAGGATGGTGGTTGAGCGAAGGTGGAGGAAAAATGTTGAAACTTCTTAAATATTTTGTGTAAGAGAGACTTGGAGTAGTGTAGGAGAGTGCAAATGTTGAGGGTGAATTCTCTTTTGGTTCCGATATGCTTATCTTCTTACTTTAAATATAATGGTTCTCCTCCCTCATTCCTTATTTAGGTTTATGAGTTTTGGTCATTGAATAAAATGTGCTTTTGCATAATATTACCGATATTTTTTTTGGTCTTGGATTATGATTAAGATTTATTACAATATTTTTCAATGTTTCTTTAATATTTCTTATAAGATTTGTGTTGTTTGTCTTAGAACTTTTTTGGTTTTCATTTAATATTTTATTGTTTGGTTTTAGTTGGAACTAGGAAGTGGAGATATAGGGGCAAGTCCTAGGAATGGTGCATATTGCATGGGTACATTTGGTGAAGGGGAAGACTAAGCGGGAGGAGGAGGTGGGTATAGTTTCATGCGTATGTCTAAATTAAATGAATTCTATATTATTTGAGATTTATTTGTATCGTGAGTGCAATACAAATCTAGGTAAAGGAAGGTGGAGGAGCACTAATGAAACTACTGAAATCTTTTTGTGTGAGAAAGACATGGAGAAGTGTTGGATATTGCAAAGGTACAAGGTGAGTTCTCTTTTAGTTCCAACATGGATATTTTCTCATTTCAATAATATGGGAAGCTGCTTCACTTTTGTCACAAGATATTTTGTGTATTTGATATTTCAGTTTTTGCATAATATTTATCACAAAATATCGTGGTTGATATCTCTTCTTGTATTTTTTTTTGTTTGTTATTCAATGGGTGGGAAAATTAGTGGAAGACCTAGTAGCTCATATTGTGGGATTAGAATTGATGCAAATTCCACACATGTAGAGGAAAAAGGTAAGGGAGAGGTATGTATCGCTTTCTTTTGTCTACATAATTTTATAATTCCATGGTGTTTTAAATTAACTCAGTTGTTGCTTTAAAATTATATCGTGTGTATATTTAAATTTAGAGGCAATGCATGTAAGTAAGGCTGAATGCTAATGAAACTATTGAATATCCTTTTGTGAAAGAGACGTGGATGCACTGTAGATGAGGCAAAAGTAGAGGCAGAGGAGTTGCGGTCCAAGACAAGACCCAGGTATGTTTTTCATAGATGGTTCTGCTCACTTATTAATTTAAGGTTTACGATTTTTGGCCTTACATAAGATGTGTTTACTTTTGCATATATTTATTCACAAGAGTTTTGTTGTTTGTTTAAGATTTCTCATACTTCATGTTAGTACTTGAATATCTCTCATAAGATTTTATACTCTATATTCAATATTTTTTAGTTTGATTTTTGTTGGTTTTAGGTGATGGAAAAAAAGACAAGTCTCAAGGCTTTGTAGATTGTACTTGTGCTTTCATTAAAGAACACAACTCAAGATTAAGAGGTGTGTATGGTTCTGCTCGTGTTTGATTAATTTAAAGGCATTACATATCATTTCTGATTTATGACAAGTCTCAAGGCTGTTGTAGATTTTACTTGTGCTTTCAATAAAGAACACGACTCAAGATGAGGAGGTATGTATGACTCCATGTGTGTTTGATTAATTTAAAGGCATCACATATCCTTTGTGATTTATTTATTTATTTATGAATACGATGAAATGCATGTATAGTAAGGTTGAATGCTAATGAAACTACTGAATATCTTTTTGTGAGAGAGACATGGGATGAACTATAGATGAGAAAAAAGTAGAGATGGAGGAGTTACATTATGGTGCAAGACCCATGTATGTTTTGCATAGGTGGTTATCCTCGTTACTTATCTATTTAGGGTTTACGATTTTTGGCCTCTACATAAGATGTACTTTTGCATATGATTATTCATAAGGGTTTTGTTCTTTGTTTAAGATTTCTCATACTTTGTTTTAGTTTCTATTTGATATCTCTCGTGATATTTGACATTTTATAGCTTGGTTTTTGTTGGTTTTAGGCAATGGGGAAATAAAGACAAGTCTGAAGGCTGTTTTAGATTCTACTTGTGCTTTCAATGAAGAACACAACTCAAGATGAGGAGGTATGTATGATTCCATGTGCGTTTGTTTAATATAGAGTTATCACATATCATTTGTGATTTATTTATTTATGAATGCAATGCAATGTAGATAAATAAAGGATGAGCAAAGTTGGAGGTGCACTAATGAAATGAGTGAAATATCTTCATGTGAGGAAGATGGTGGCAATGACGGAGAGTGTAGAGGCGAAGGTGGATGGTGAGTTATTTTTTATTGTGTTATGAATTTGATTGATGAAACTATTGAAATATCTATGTAGCAACACTACATTATAGTGAAGAAGTAGTAGTAAAGGTGAGTTCTCTTTTGGTGCAAAATCCATGCTATGCTATGAAATCCTCATGTTGGTCTTTGTTTTATATTTCTCCAAAGATATTTGGTATATACTTAATATTTTGCTTAAAATTTCATTGTCTCTATTTAACACTCTTCTATTTTTTTAATGTGCAGGATGTCCCTGATTGGCTGTAGATGCTTTTTTTTTGGTTCACGGCCTGCAACTGGCCGCTACATCCACAGGAACGGATCACGGCAGTTCCCCGAAGGGAACTGCTCGTCGGCTTTTTCTATGCTAAGCCTGGCCCCAAGGGCGTCAAGGAGATTTGACCCCGTGACCTCCCAATTGGCAAGGTACTTAGCAACGGGAACTCGACCATTTGAGCTATCCCTTGGGGTTTGATGCATTTTAGGATTGTAAAGAAAAGTTTGTCTACTATTTTTCTTTGTTTGTTTTGTTTTTGTTATTTTCATTTTTTTTGTTGCTATTTTTGCTTTTAAATTTTGCTATTCCTTTGTTTTTTACAACTAATTTTATTATTTTACATTTGTAAGCATGGCCATGCTAAATTGTGGTTTGGTATTTTGTTTTTCATGTTTGCTTTCTTGGTTTTATATTTTTTTGTTCTATAAACCTTTGTTCTTGGTTTCTGTTTTGGGTTCTATGAGTGCGTAAACTAAGGCAAGCCTTAACAACACATATTGTGGATTTAGGGCTGATGAAAATTCAAAAGATTGAATGGGCAAAGATGAAAGAGGTATGTATGAGGTTCCATTTTGTTTTAACTACAATCTTTTGTTGCTTCTTATATCATGTGTGCTCATGTAAAATTATTATAGTCAATATGGGTAAATTTATTATAATAAATATGGGTAAAGGAAAGGTAATTTGAATCTTCAAGCATAAAAGCCAAACTTTCTTCTAATTGAGTAGAGTTTATAGATATGGATGAAACAAAACAAAATTTTCAACCCAAGATATGACATACTAGTTTTCATCTACATTTGGGAGGGGTACTAAGCACTTTGTGCAATCCAGGTTATGGCATACTAGCTTTCATCTAGACTTGGGAGGGGTACTAAGCATACTAGTTTTCATCTCCATTTGGGAGGGGTACTAAACACTTTGTGCAATCCAAGTTATGGCATACTAGTTTCATCTACTTTTGGGAGGGGTACTAAGCACTTTGTGCCACTGGGGAGTGTAGGTTTCTTAATCTCAACATTTTCATTAAAACATGAGACATTTGTCCTTTTAGGCCCATAATATCTACAACTTTCTATATTGTTGCTTCAAGAAAACTTGCATTGAGTAGAGAGTTTGTAGATATGGATGAAACAAAGCAATTTTTTCAGTCCAAGTTATGACCATACTAGTTTTCATCTATAATTGGGAGGGGTACTAAGCGCTTTGTGCCATTGGAGAGTGTGGGTTTCTTATGTGTGCATTGCAATCTCAACATTATCATTAAAACATGATGCATTTGTCCTTTTAGCCCCATCTTATCTACAACTTTTTATATGGTTGCTTCATGTTTTTATGAAGGAGCCAAAAGCATCATGGACTTCTTCCATCATTCTATCATAGTGTAATGCATCGTTAACAAGAACTTATCACAGTTAGGCAATATAAAGGACATAAAAAATATGGCTTCTTAGAGGCTAGAAGGCTAGGAAAGAGTGCATCCAACTTTGACCTCACTCGAACAACTCCCTTTAGCCCTTATCCTACATACATTTTTCTACCATTCTTCAATCAACATTAGTTGGGCCTTAATTCACACGCTAACCTAATTCTTTACAAGGCAAATTGTTTCAACAGAAAACAAAGCTGCTCTCACTGCTAATGCTTAGCTCAAAACCTCCCTGCAAGAACTCGATGCAACTCCTATTTCCTTGTGCTATCTAGCTCCTATTTCCTAGTGTTGGAAATCCCTATTTCCTAGCACAAATTTGAGCCCTTATTTCTTATCAATTTCTCCCTAAATCCTAGCTCATATCACAAGGAAAATTTTCTCTCACAAATTGTGCATAGGTTACTCCTTACACGCTTTGCTTGCAAGAATTCTTTCTCACACAAACTCATGCTCAACAATAATGGTTCAATGATGTGCCTTCGACCTCCTTTTAAGCTTTTCGACTCATGCTAAATCTGTTAAGTTAATTTTTAGAACCCAGTCTTGTGATTCATTGGTTAACTGAGTTGAACTAACTCTTCTAACTCGTCCTAACCTCAATTAGACACGGAGAGTCTCACTTATCCTTTTCCAAATATAAACTCACAGTTGAAGACAAGCAAAACTGAGCCTCCAAACTTTGCACATGAGTTAATTGCTCCATGATTTCTCCTTGAACTTGTGCATGCTAAAGAAGGATTGATCGAGGTCTTTCTTGACTAAGGCAGAAATCAAGAAGACCTTTCTCGCTTCTATTTTCAACATATTTCTCATAAGATTTTTTGGTCTCTTTTAGTTTAATTTATGCTATGCATTGTGTTCTTTGTTAGCATGTGGATGCATTTTGGGGTTGCAAAGTAGAGTTTATCTCTAATGTGTCTCTCTATTTGTTTGTTTCTCTTGTTTTTTGCTATTATTTGTATCTTTCACTATTGCTGCTGCTGTTTTTTTTATTATTAGTAGTTTTGAATTTAATTTTTTTTTTTTTCTTTTAACTTAAACGTTTGTGAACATGACTAATTTGTTAAAATTTAGATGTGATGTAGTGTAGGTGTAGGAAGATGGAGGATTTTGATGAAACTCTTGAAATATCTTTGTGAGAGAGATGTGGGCCAGTGCAACAAAGGTAAGGCAAATGGTGAGTTCTTATTTGGTTGATGTGGAGTCCACAAGTGTAGTGGACAAAGGTGAAGAGGTATGTAATTGGCGAATTTACTTGTTTATGGGCAAAGGTGAAGAGGTATGTAGTTGGGGAATTTACTTTTTTATGGGCAAAGGCATAAAAGGTATGTATAAAGGGAATTTACTTTTTTGTTACTACATAATTATGTTGTTTGATGCCCATTTTAATTTAACTGTTTTATTGCTTCATCCTTGTATCATGTGTTTGTTGAAATTAAATGCAACACTAAGTAAGAAAGGTGAATGAACACTAATGATACTATTGAATATCTTTGTGTGAGAGAGACGTGGAGCACTATAGCAAAATTAAAAGCAAAGGTAGAGGGTAAGTTATCTTTTGGTGCAAGGCTCATGTAACATGTATGTTCTACTATAAAGTCCTCCTAGTTCTTGGTTCATATGCCATGGTTATCCACCCTTCTTACCAATTTGGGGTTTTTAATTTTTTGTAGCATAAGATGTATTTTTGTTTAAATTATATGCATCTTCTATTATTTCGAATTCTCTTATTTATTGGATGTAGTGCAAACGCAGGTAAAGGAAGGTGGTCGAGCGAAGGTGGAGGAAAAATGTTGAAACTTCTTAAATATTTTGTGTAAGAGAGACTTGGAGTAGTGTAGGAGAGTGCAAAGGTTGAGGGTGAATGCTCTTTTGGTTCCGATATGCTTATCTTCTTATTTTAAATATAATGGTTCTCCTCCCTCATTCCTTATTTAGGTTTATGAGTTTTGGTCATTGAATAAAATGTGCTTTTGCATAATATTACCGATATTTTTTTTGGTCTTGGATTATGATTAAGATTTATTACAATATTTTTCAATGTCTGCTTAATATTTCTTATAAGATTTGTGTTGTTTGTCTTAGAAATTTTTTGGTTTTCATTTAATATTTTATTGTTTAGTTTTTGTTGGAATTAGGAAGTGGAGATATAGGGGCAGGTCCTAGGAATGGTGCATATTGCATAGGTACATTTGGTGAAGGGGAGGACTAAGTGGGAGGAGGAGGTGGGTATGGTTTCATGCGTATGTTTAAATTAAATGCATTCTATATTATTTGAGATTTATTTGTATCGTGAGTGCAATGCAAATCTAGGTAAAGGAAGGTGGAGGAGCACTGATGAAACTACTGAAATCTTTTTGTGTGAGAAAGACATGGAGAAGTGTTGGAGAGTGCAAAGGTACAAGGTGAGTTCTCTTTTAGTTCCAACATGGATATTTTCTCATTTCAATGCTATGGGAAGCTGCTTCACATTTGTCACAAGATATTTTGTGTATTTGATATTTCAGTTTTTGCATAATATTTATCACAAAATATCGTGGTTGATATCTCTTCTTGTATTTTTTTTTGTTATTCAATGGGTGGGAAAATTAATGGAATACCTAGTAGCTCATATTGTGGGATTAGAATTGATGCAAATTCCACACATGTAGAGGAAAAAGGTAAGGGAGAGGTATGTATCGCTTGCTTTTGTCTACATAATTTTATAATTTCATGGTGTTTTAAATTAACTCAGTTGTTGCTTTAAAATTATATCGTGTGTATATTTAAATTTAGAGGCAATGCATGTAAGTAAGGCTGAATGCTAATGAAACTATTGAATATCCTTTTGTGAAAGAGACGTGGATGCACTATAGATGAGGCAAAAGTAGACGTAGAGGAGTTGCGGTCCAAGACAAGACCCAAGTATGTTTTGCATAGATGGTTCTGCTCACTTATTAATTTAAGGTTTACGATTTTTGGCCTTACATAAGATGTGTTTACTTTTGCATATATTTATTCACAAGAGTTTTGTTGTTTGTTTAAGATTTCTCATACTTCATGTTAGTACTTGAATATCTCTCATAAGATTTTATACTCTATATTCAATATTTTTTAGTTTGATTTTTGTTGGTTTTAGGTGATGGAAAAAAAAGACAAGTCTCAAGGCTGTTGTAGATTGTACTTGTGCTTTCATTAAAGAACACAACTCAAGATTAGAAGGTGTGTATGGTTCCGCTCGTGTTTGATTAATTTAAAGGCATCACATATCATTTCTGATTTATGACAAGTCTCAAGGTTGTTGTAGATTTTACTTGTGCTTTCAATAAAGAACACGACTCAAGATGAGGAGGTATGTATGACTCCACGTGTGTTTGATTAATTTAAAGGCATCACATATCCTTTGTGATTTATTTATTCATTTATGAATACGATGAAATGCATGTATAGTAAGGTTGAATGCTAATGAAACTACTGAATATCTTTTTGTGAGAGAGACGTGGGATGCACTATAGATGAGAAAAAAGTAGAGATGGAGAAGTTATGTTGTGGTGCAAGACCCATGTATGTTTTGCATAGGTGGTTATCCTCGTTACTTATCTATTTAGGGTTTACGATTTTTGGCCTCTACACAAGATGTACTTTTGCATATGATTATTTATAAGGGTTTTGTTCTTTCTTTAAGATTTCTCATACTTTGTTTTAGTTTCTATTTGATATCTCTCGTGATATTTGACATTTTCTAGTTTGGTTTTTGTTGGTTTTAGGCAATGGAGAAATAAAGACAAGTCTGAAGGTTGTTTTAGATTCTACTTGTGCTTTCAATGAAGTACACAACTCAAGATGAGGAGGTATGTATGATTCCATGTGCGTTTGTTTAATATAGAGGTATCACATATCATTTGTGATTTATTTATTTACGAATGGAATGCAATGTAGATAAAGAAAGGATGAGCAAAGTTGGAGGTGCACTAATGAAATGAGTGAAATATCTTCATGCGAGGAAGATGGTGGCAATGACGGAGAGTGTAGAGGCGAAGGTGGATGGTGAGTTATTTTTTATTGTGTTATGAATTTGATTGATGAAACTATTGAAATATCTATGTAGCAACACTACATTATAGTGAAGAGGTAGTAGTAAAGGTGAGTTCTCTTTTGGTTCAAAATCCATGCTATGCTATGAAATCCTCATGTTGGTCTTTGTTTTATATTTCTCCAAAGATATTTGGTATATACTTAATATTTTGCATAAAATTTTATTATCTCTATTTAACACTCTTCTATTTTTTTAATGTGCAGGATGTCCCTGATTGGCTATAGATGCATTTTAGGATTGTAAAGAAAATTTTGTCTACTATTTTTCTTTGTTTGTTCTGTTTTTGTTATTTTCATTTTTTTTTGTTGCTATTGTTGCTTTTAAATTTTGCTATTCCTTTGTTTTTTACAACTAATGTTATTTTTTTACATTTGTGAGCATGGCCATGCTAAATTGTGGTTTGGTATTTTGTTTTTCATGTTTGCTTTCTTGTTTTTATAATTTTTTGTTTTATAAAACTTTGTTCTTGGTTTTCGTTTTGGGTTCTATGAGTGCGTAAATTAAGGCAAGCCTTAACAACACATATTGTGGATTTAGGGCTGATGAAAATTCAAAAGACTGAATGGGCAAAGATGAAAGAGGTATGTATGAGGTTCCATTTTGTTTTAACTAAACTCTTTTGTTGCTTCTTATATCATGTGTGCTCATGTAAAATATTATAGTCAATATGGGTAAATTTATTATAAGAAATATGGGTAAAGGAAAGGTAATTTGAATCTTCAAGCATAAAAGCCAAACTTTCTTCTAATTGAGTAGAGTTTATAGACATGGATGAAACAAAACAAAATTTTCAACCCAAGATATGACATACTAGTTTTCATCTACATTTGGGAGGGGTACTAAGCACTTTGTGCAATCCAAGTTACGGCATACTAGTTTTCATCTAGACTTGGGAGGGGTACTAAGCATACTAGTTTTCATCTCCATTTGGGAGGGGTACTAAGCACTTTGTGCAATCCAAGTTATGGCATACTAGTTTCATCTACTTTTGGGAGGGGTACTAAGCACTTTGTGCCACTGGGGAGTGTAGGTTTCTTAATCTCAACATTTTCATTAAAACATGAGACATTGTCCTTTTAGCCCCATAATATCTACAACTTTCTATATTGTTGCTTCAGGAAAACTTGCATTGAGTAGAGAGTTTGTAGATATGGATGAAACAAAGCAATTTTTTCAATCCAAGTTATGACCATACTAGTTTTCATCTATAATTGGGAGGGGTACTAAGCGCTTTGTGCCATTGGAGAGTGTGGGTTTCTTATGTGTGCATTGCAATCTCAACATTATCATTAAAACATGATGCATTTGTCCTTTTAGCCCCATCTTATCTACAACTGTTTATATGGTTGCTTCATGCTTTTATGAAGGAGCCAAAAGCATCATGGACTTCTTCCATCATTCTATCATAGTGGAATGCATCTTTGACAAGAACTTATCATAGATAGGCAATATAAAGGACATAAAAAATATGGCTTCTTAGAGGCTAGAAGGCTAGGAAAGAGTGCATCCAACTTTGACCTCACTCGAACAACTCCCTTTAGCCCTTATCCTACATACATTTTTCTACCATTCTTCAATCAACATTAGTTGGGCCTTAATTCACACGCTAACCTATATTGAGACGAAACCTCATGCTTCATCCTACATATGCTTTTTCCATTCCTAAATCAACTTTCGTTGGGACTTAAGTCCACACACTAACTTGTCTTGAGACCAAGGCTCAGAAAACTTAGGAACATAGACTAGCTAAAAATAGATAGGGTCTCTAACTAGACAAAAAGGTGGATAAAGAAAGCCTTAAAAGAAACAAATACATTAGAAGATCGAAGCCATGGCTTTCTCTTCATTCTCAACACCTTATTTACTTGGCACTTCCTAGGATTCTTCCATCTTGCCTTTTCACACAATATTGTGATTTATGTAGAGGGTGAAACAATTTGCAAGCCTTCTCTTGGTGTTAAGATCCATCATTGTCATACCATGAAGTTGCATGGTTCTTCACCCTACTTTGTCATGTTGGTTTGAGGTGGAGGTCCCACGCATGTTTTCTCTCCTATACTCATGATAGGCGTGACCACTTCCGGTAGCCACTTGTCCAAGCTTTGTTGCTTTATAATGTTCTCATTACCCCAGGCAGTAGCATTGCTATATCTAAGCAACACCCTCAAAATAATTTAAGAATAAAACAACTAAAAGGAACATGATCTTTTACCAAACAAAAGGGAGATAAAAGCATGCAACAAAAACAACAAATACATAAGAATATTGAATCCATTTATTTATCCCCATTTTGAAGACCTTATTCACATGCACTTTCTATGGTTCTTCTATTTTGCCACTCCAATTTTTAATGTGACTACTAGCCATTAATATTTGTAGAGGGGAAATAACCTATATTTGATCCTTCTCTTTGGGGCTAAGATACATAACCCTCATATCATGAGGGTGCATGGTCCTTCCCCCTACATTATTGTGATGGTTTGAGGAAAAGTAACCACATTTATTTGGGTTAAGATCCCCCCTTGTGTGATTGTGTTGGTTTGAGGCAGAGTGATCACATTTATTTGCCTTCTTGCACGCATGAAATTTTTCAAAATTTTCAAGCAAATAAATCAATTGTTCATAATGAACTTGGTTGTAAATAAGTTTAATATTAAATAAAGCCAATCGAGTTCTCTTTGTACAATTCGAAGAATACTAGTTTATGATGTTTAATTGTAACGTCTCCAGCCACCTTGAGCGATGCCACTCAAACACACTTTAGAATTTTACTTTTACACTCAAAATCCTAGGCAAAAATTAAAATATATATATATATATTGACCAAATACATTTAACGATTTTCATTTTTGCAGAGCATAACCAGAAATATAAGCACAATTTAATCACAATACACAAATTGAGCACAATTAACCACAAGATTATAGAACCATACGTAAATGCAGCGGAATAAACATAAAACTAGTTGTCAAATACTTATTTATGAATGTTGTTGCAGGTTACAGATCTCTGACATTCCTCCCAACCATAGACCTTACGGTTCATAAACTCTCAATCGTAGTTCACCCTTGAGCTAGGGCTCCAACTCCACATGAAACGATACCAATAATAACAGCATATCCATGGCCAAAGGCACCAACCCAACAGTGACGATTCCAACCACTACGCTTTGCTTCCCCAAATCTGGGCCCAAGTGGCACATCGTTCTTTGGGACCTGGGAGTCCCTCTATGATGCCCACCTTTTAGGGCACCTCATGGTGAGCCAAGAAATTCTCAGCACGAGTCTTCGGTTAGTCCCTCTGCGGTGCGCACCTTCCAAGGCTCACCAAATCACCCAAACTCTAGTCGGTCCTGAGTCTTATCGAAAAATGTGTAACTAGGTTCAGTCTTCATATATATGAAATGTACTTTTGATTCTTGTATATTGTAAAATGAAAGAAAAATTATTATTATTTTTGGAGCATGGGTTTCATGCTCAAGATCTTTTATTTTAGACGTGAAGCACCCATTGAGTGCTTCAAGGGTTTGTCCTAGGTCAAGAAGTCAAAAGAGCCATCTTCATAAGTTGAAGACCCCATCTGGCACATTGTAACTTGTAAAGAGTATTATTTTTGTATTTAAAAGTGTCAAAATACCCTTCGCGACCAAGTCAGCTTGGTAGAGGATCAAAATTGCTAGAAGAAGGGCTTAATAGGTCACCTACTAGCCCTAGACAAGGAAGCAAGTCAAGTGAAGTGGTTGGGAAGCTTTGGAAGGCTAAATTTCAATCACAAGTGTGGATGTAATAGTAGTTTCAAGGGTTCGAAAATTTCAGACCTTCAGTGGAGGCCAAAATTCTGTAGCTGGGGGTCGAAATTGTGCTGCTAGAAGATATTTGATTGGGTTTGACTTGGAAAAAGGAAGCACATCAACAGGAAAGGTCGGACTTGGTCTTGGAAGGGTATTGGTCTTGGTCTAGAGGTCTTGGAATTCGTCAATTGAAGAATCTATAAGAAAAGAAGAGATTTACGGGTTTTCCTCTCAAGTGGAGAGGCTTTGGCCTTGGCTTGTAGCTTATATTTTGTGTTCTTGTGTACTATAGTTCTTGTTTTGGCATGATGATAAGAACGAACATAATAATAAGAGAAGAAGCTAATAAGTAAGAAGAAGTAAAAAGATATCACAAGCAGTTATCAAGAAAAGAGAAATCATCCTAACTACTGCCCTATATATTTCTCAACATGGTATTAGAGCTAAGGTTGGCTAAGGGCATGATGAAGATCTATACTACATTGAAGAAGTGTAAAATGGTGGCAAGTATTTTCAAGAAGGGCATCAAAGAATTATGGGATCTCCTATTTTCTCTCAAGAAGTATATGACCAAGACATCTACAAAGGACAAAGGACTATTGTCAGTACTCAATGGCACATTTGAAGATGAGAATATTTGGGTGATCGACAGTGGAGCATCAAGACATATGATTGGTCAACACAAGCAACTAAAAACATTGTTAAGAGGAAAATCTTCTTACTTCGTTGAGCTTGGAGACAAGAAGAGCTACCTTGTGAGTGGAATTGAATCAGCCTCGCTAGATTTGGAGAATGAAGGAAATATTCATCTCAAAAATTCTCGTTTGTTCCAGGTTTGCATAAGAATCTACATTCCATTTCATGTCTAGAAGACAAGGGTGAAAAAATTTCTTTCATAGATGGAAAGGTTGTAGTATGGGACAAAAGATCTGGTATAAAAAATTCAAAGATGATTGGGATCCGTGAAGGAAGATTCTATAGATTACTAACTCCCCTCGCTCAAGCTTTGGTTCACATTATAGTTAGCCCATGAAGTTTTTCTATAGAAGGTTTGGTCACCCTCACTACAAAATCTTACAATCTCTAAATACAATGGTAAATGGCATCCTCGAACTCAAGGAAGATCATGAAGGAGTATGTTAGGGATGTGCATTAGGTAAAAATACTAAGAGACCATTTGAAATCAATGCTTCAAGGTCAAAAGAAATATTGGATCTCATTATTTTCGATGCATGTGGTCCTATGAATCTAAAGCCTTGGAGGTCATCTAGATTCTATACTATGTAACATTTATTGATGACCATTCAAGGAAAACTTGGGTTTATTTGATGAAATCCAAGGATGAAGTATTTGTCAAATTTAAAGAATTCAAAGCTGAAGTAGAGAACCTTATAGAAAGGAGAATTAAGATATTAAGGTCTGATAATGGAGGAGAATATACATCAAAGGAAATCATAGCCTTCTGTAAGAAATATGGGATTAAGAGGGAATTGATAGTCACATATAATCCCAAACAAAATGGAGTTGTAGAATGGAAGAATCGATCTATTGAAGAAAGAGTAAAATCCATGTTACATGATCAAGATTCGCCGAAATTTCTGTGGGGTGAATCTACTAAGACAACTATATATATTCAAAATCGAAGTCCCCATAGGTCACTAGATAACATGACTCTCGAAGAAGCATTCATTGGGACTAAACCAAGCATGGACCATCTCCTAATTTTTGGTTGTCCTGTCTATATTCATATACTGAAGGACAAGAGAAAGGAATTGGATCCTTCAGGCATGAAGGGAACATTTGTTGCCTACGTTAATTCTTCTAAGGCCTATAGGATCTACATAAAGGAAGGAGTTATTTGAGATGTGATATTTGATGAAAGTATTACATTTAAGACATCAAAGGATCTTCTGATGGACTCTGATGATGAAGAACTTCCTATATTTGAAGAGGAAGGCACTAGGGAGGAAGAATAATCAAATCATGAAGAATGTCCCAGTGAACCTGTGCAACCTATGGTCATCCCCGAAACTAGAAAGACCTAACTGGTTGAAATCTACTTTTTTAGATGCAGAGGGACATGGAGCAGCCAAGGGCACATTCAGGGAAAGTAAGAAGCCCAAAAGATATTTTGGGTATGCAAAATATATGACAAAACTAATAGAAGCAGAGCCATCCACCTTTGAAGAAGTTGTCAATCATCAAGAATGGAAGGATGCCATGGATGAAGAGTATCAATCGATAATGGAAAAATGGAGTTTGGGAGATCATACCTAGGCCTGAAGACAAATTTGTGGTGAGTTCCAAATGGCTTTACAAGATTAAACATGCGGCAAGTGGAAGTGTTGACAAGTATAAGGAAAGATTTGTGGCTAGGGGTTTCTCTTGACAACAAGGTATCAATTATACAACAAGGTATACAACTATACATTCACTAGTCTCTTTGGTAGTATCGAAGGGATAGAATATTCATCAAATGGATGTCAAAATTGAATTCCTAAATGGCACAATTAATGAAGAAATCTATATAGAGAAACACTTGGGATTTGAAGTCAAAGAGAGAGAGGCTTATGTTTGTAGGTTGAAGAAGGCATTATATGACCTTAAGCAAGCACCAAGGGCATGGTATGCAAGGATGGATCCATACCTACAAAGATTGGGCTTCACAAAGAGTTCTACTTATCTGAATCTCTATATCAAGGTTGTGAAGGATGAGCCTATAATCATTCTTCTATATGTGGATGATCTTCTCTTAACAAGTTTGGAAGGTCGAATCCAAGAATGTAAGAAGCAACTAGTAGCAAAATTCAACATGAAGGATCTAGGGTTGGTGCACTACTATTTGGGACAAGAAGTTTGGTGGGGACCTGATGAGATTTATCTAGGTCAAGGAAAGTATGTGATCGTGATGTTGAGAGGTTTGACATGATGGATTGCAAACCTATGACAACCGCCATGATCACAAACTTGAAGAGGCTAAGGAGTTTTGAATCGAGTCTTGTGAATACTCGACCACACATATGTTTTGCAGTGAATGTTCTCAGTCAATTCCGAGTTGAGCCGAAGCATGATCATTGGATAGCAACCAAGCATATACTGAGATTTCTACAAGGAACAACCAACTACTTCCTGAAATATGATAAGGGGAATGATGTCCACTTGATTGGATATACAAATTATCACTAGGGAGGCAGTGAGCAGGATGGAAGAAGCACTACAAGAGGATGTTTTAGTTTGGGATCCTCCATGGTCTCATAGATGAGCAAAAAGCAAGAATCAATTGCTTTGAGTAGTGTTGAGGCTGAATATATTGCAGCTTGTGAAGCAAGCAGGGAAGTTGGTTGGTTGAGGGAGTTGTTGTATGACTTGTTTGAAGGACCTACAATGATACATTGTGATAACACCAGTTGTATAAGGTTGGCGGAAGACCCAATGTTTCATGGAAAGGCAAAGCATATAAATAACAAGTATCACTACATTCGGAAGCTAGTACAAGATGGTGTATTGCAACTACGGTTTATCTCGACCAATGAGCAGGTAGTTGATATATTGACAAAATCTCTTCCTAATATGAAGCTTGTGTATTTGAGAGACAAGCTTGGTCTGGTTGATATATCCTCCCTAGTTGAGAGGGAGAGATAGGCACATCATTCTTGTCTTCACTTGGGAAGAAAGAATAGAGGATTGGGTAAGCATATGACATCTGATACTCTTTAAGGGTGAGGTAGGGCATCCAAGATAAGAGTAGTCATAGAGGACTGATATTCTTTGAGGATTGGCTATCCAAGATAAGAATAGTACTGGAAGGACATACTCTGTGAACACCCGGGTGGGGTATGTGCCTTGAGACAATGATGATGGTGTCTATAAATCATTGGTATTGCTAGCATTGTGCTCTCTTCTTTTGGAGAGATAGAATTGTTAGTAAAGGCCTTGATATGTGATAATGTTGGTTGTTATGATGCTAAACATATGGGTTACCAATCTGACTCTTCTTATGAGATATTTTTAGATTGAGAATGTCCATGTACCATTTATGAATACCTCTTTAGTTAAGAGGGAGTGTTGAAAAATGTGTAACTAAGTTCGGTCTTCATAAATATGAAATGTACTTTTGATTCTTGTATATTGTAAAATGAAAGAAAAATGATTATTTCTTAGAGCATGGGTTTCATGCCCAAGGTCTTTTATTTTAGAGGTCAAGCATCCATTGAGTGCTTCTAGGGTTTCTCCTAAGTCAAGAAGTCAAAAGAGTCATTGTCTGAAGACCCCATCGGGCACATTGTAACTTGTAAAGAGAATTATTTTTGTATTTAAAAGTGTCACAATACCCTTCAAGACCAAGACTACCCGACAACTGAGAAGTCGACCTAATTTGAGGAGCCTCGTCCACCTTAGAAGCCTATATAAAGGAGGGAACTCGACCTCCTTTGGACACACTCACACTTCTCATCATGCAAGCGCAGGAGAAGCATAAGAAGGCTAGCGAAGAAGGAGAAGGACAAAGAAAAAAGGTTTATGGGATAATTCTCTCTCACACGTGCGAAGAAGGAAGGCTAGGGTTTGCTGCTTCAAGGTTGAAATTTTCTAATAGTTGGAAGAGGATCAAAATTATTGGAAGAAGGGCCTAACAGGTCACCTACTAGCCCTAGATAAGGAATCAAGCCAAGAGAAGTTGTTGGGAAGCCTTGGAAGGCTAAATTTTGCTCACACGTGTGGATGTAGTAGCAGTTGCACGGGGCCAAAAATTCCAAACCTTAGTGGAGGCCAAAATTCTGTAGTTGGGGGTCGAAGTTGTGCTGCTCGAAGAGATTTGACTAGGTTTGACTTGGACAAAGGAAGCACATCATCAGGAAAGGCCAAACTTGGTCTTGGAAGGGTACTGGTCTTGGTCTAAAGGTCTTGGAATTCTTTAATTGAGGAATGTATAAGAAGAGGAGATTTACGGGTTTTCCTCTCAAGTGGAGAGGTTTTGGCCATGGCTTGCAGCCTATATTCTATGTTCTTGTGTACTGTTGTTCTTCTTGTTTTGGTAACTGTTTGATGATAAGAACGAACATAATAATAAGAGAATAAGCTAATAAGTAAGAAAAAGTAAAAAATATCACAAGCAATTATCGTAAAAAGAGAAATCATCCTAACTACTGACCTGTAGATTTCTCAACAAGTCCAAGCACAAAATTCACCGACTGAAAATCCCTAGTCGGTTCCAGAACCCACACTGGGTTCATCATTTGGTATATAACCATGAATCAATGAAAAATCCTCTTGAATGAATGACTGGGTAACCAACTCCCCCCTTCTATACACATATTCTCCTTTATTTAATATAATATTTTTTTATTATATTATTAGAATATTACCTTTCATCCCGAAGCCTTTTTTCATGTCATGGAGTCATGGGTTCCCCATACTCCTTTGCCTATGTTCGCATGCATCCATTATGTGTTTATTAATATTCATAAATTAAACATATTTACCACACTAGGCCTCTCAACGTCATAGCATTTAAAACCATAATCATGCGGACACACTGATTCCAACACATAAACACACATACACATGGGTGTACCGCCCCAAAAATAACTTTCGGCTCACCAACGTAATTAATTATTTCTCGGCTCACTAGCCTAATAATCACAGTCCTTAGACCCATTACATAAGCACACATGATTTAATCATATTCGTAACTTGGTCCATTGGCCTAACATGTACATACACACAGAGGCATACCGGCCTCACGAGTCTCACGCTCACCAACCAACTCATTGTATACATGGCTATTACATTACTCATTCGAGGGTGGAACTAGGGGTGTTACATTAATTATAGACATTTTTGTATGGTGACATTTTTAGTTGCCCCCCCCCCTCTAGCCATGGACTATAGTTTTTGTGTAGTAGTCAAAATCCTTTGAATGTATATTAGTTTCGAGGGTGGAACTAGGGGTGTTACATTAATTATAGACATTTTTGTATGGTGACATTTTTAGTTCCCCCTCCCCCTCTTGCCAGGGACTATATTTTTTGTGTAGTAGTCAAAATCCTTTGAATGTATATTAGTTTGCTCAGTTTCATCATATTTATTCTAAGTTTTATCAGATTTTAATATTTATTTTACTTATTTAGAGAAAAATGAATTCACTTTTATATTTTCGAAATTTAAAATATCTCTTTTTCATAAGTTTCATTCTTACATGATTTGACTTAAATCTCAAGTATGGATTTATTTTACTTAATTGTTAGGAATAATTAATCATTTAAAAAATTGATTTTTGTATTGGTCACTATGTAGGCTTTTTATATTAAATAATTATGAGATTGCAGAGCTCCTTGAAATCAATGCTTTGCAATTCATTGTATTCCATGTTGGAGGTGAGACATTGCAGTGTTGTTCAAATTGCAAAGTTTGCTACAACCGATGCTCCATAGTACAATTCTCTAACAATTCTCTAGCAATTGTGGGTGTGTCAATTCTCTAACAATTTGTGATACTTGGTAGCACATTCAGTGATGTTCCTCAACCACCTCACAATGCGACCACCAATTGAACTGTGAGTAAGTTCTAGTGTTATCCCAGGCGTCTAAGGCATATCCAAAGCCATAAGCAGAGGAAAAGGCACTAGACTCAGCATTCCTTCTCGTTCCACCTATTTTCCCGGTGGAAGCATCCAGTACAATTCTTTAGTTTCCCAACATCTGATGCAACCTAGGTATGCTCTGGCTTCCACTTGGCACCGAGACATGCACATCTACAACAATAACTATGATGACTACATATGCTTAAGGCGAGGGAACAACCTCTAGCTACTGCGAGAAGAAGCATAATTGAAGATTCACTTGGAAAAAACAAATGAGAGTGCTATTTTTAATGTGGTGATTATTATTGAAGCAACAATTGACCTAAGTTTTTTTCTTCGTAATTGCAATTGCATTTACCAAGGCCATTTCCTGAAAGAGAGTGAGAAGAGTTATACCACTTAATATAGATTCCCAAACCCAGACTGAGACAAATGTTAATGATAGACAAAAGGTTGGGAAGGGGTAGGATGTGAAGAGGAAGGAGATTTTAGAACAAGAGGAACCAAAGGGGGAGGACTAAAGTTTACTACTAGATGGATAGGGTGGCTATGGATACTACTTACCACAACTAGTCATGCATGTAATGACGTCGATCAAGGCGACCACACTGAATTGCCACATCAATTACATCACATGACCGATATACATAATATGATAATATAGGTACATGCCATGACATTTATGCACAATGATGGGTAATAAAAGGATTAAATACTTCTGAAATTGAATCAACAAGCTCGCAACATCTTGATAAAAAACATTGCTATTGATGAATTTGCTCAGCATGTGGCAGAAACACGGCAGAGTAGTACAAAGGGAGTGGTAGGTTCTTTGCTCCTTTGATGGAAATAAAAAATCTCATTCATGTGGGAAGGTATCTAACTCGACGTATAGTAGATCATAGTTGGTTTCCCTGCTTAAGAGTGGGAGGTTCCACTATTGAGAGGATTTCACTGAAAATGCCAAGCATTTATAGAGGGTAGACACCTTAGGGGAGAATCCTTATGGGTGCAATGGTGGAACAAAGACATAGGTAGAGCAGGACAAAGGGACAAGAATTGGAGCACATAACATGTTTCTATTCAAAGAACTAAAAGCTTCCATTTTAAAATCCATAACAGGTGTTCGATATACTACATGAATGGATGGAGTTGAAAATCCTTAATAAGGGCCGTAACCTAGGCCAACATCCCATCTTGGTCCAACTTCCCTTCATTCATTTCCACATGCTTCAAAGTATTCCTTCAGGGACCTTGTCTTTCTTTAGTTTTCATTTCAATAATGAATATTTTTTGGCATGCAAGTTTCAGTTTTTCGAAGAACCACTATAGTGTGGTCCTCCTAACACAATCCTTTTGACATTGTATATTCCTCAGTGAACATGATTAACCTCAATAAATATTGCCCAAAAGAGAGTGTCTTCATGCAAAAATTAGTTAATAGGGCCCCTTTAATAACGAAGGCCCTTGCCAAGCCCCAGATTAGTATAAGGTTGGCTCAAATACCCCCTTATCTAGAGCCCTGCTTCTTCAGATAGGTTTGCTTGGTTGGTTGGTCTGGATTGGAGCATGGTTGGGTATGGGGGGATGAGGCCTTGCCAAGACTTTTTGTCTTTAATGTTGCAATGATTAACATATCGGGTATGCTTTCCACTTTGGGTCTTTAACAAAGCACTGCCTTGCCTAACAGTCATTTCCCGACCTTATTGTAATGCTATAATGATTTACATATCGAGAATTCTTCGCTCTTTGGGTATTGGGCACCAACTTCAGTTTGCTCAGGGTTGAGCCATAATAGCTATGCACTATGAGCCTTTGAGGGTGGAAAGTGAGGCCCAAAACAATGCTTTCAATGAGGATGGTGATGACAGTCAATTCTATTATAGATTCTCCTCATAGGGTTTCTAATCCACTAGTAGGGAAAGTAGAGTTAGTTATAGCAGGAACAATTCCATAAGGAGTAGTTGCATACCTAGCAATAGTTCTAGTTTACCTATAAGCAACAACACTAGCAACGATGGTGATATAAGGATCATTAGCTACAAAACTATCGACACCTAAGGCAGTCGCAGGAAAAACAAAGGATGTTGAGATAGATGCATATTGAGATAAATACAGAGCTATCAATTCTAGGTATAATAGTAGTAGAAGAGATAGGTTTATTTTTGTATGGTTGATAAAGTTGGTTGCATGGCATGATTTTACATAACAACAATACACTTGGCACCTCATTACGTTCAATGCAAGACATGTCTACGTTATATATAATGTGAGACGTCACTGAAGTGGGATTGACGTGAGATGAGATGTGTGGCGAAATATGAATTAGTGCATTAGGGCGAGCAACTTCTCTAGCTTAAGTTGAGCAGCGCAGCGTCTGGAGTACCTTGACCTTCCTTCCATGTCACTTCCTAGCCACTGGGGAAAACTAAAAGATTTAGGGACTTCTGATTATAATATTATATAAGCGACGAGGTACAGAGAAAAGGCAATATTGTATTCATCTAGATTGGATTCCCAAGTCATGCCTCTGGATTAAATCAATGGAGTATTGTTAAAATTGGCAACCAGGGAAAAACTTCATGTGGGTCATCTTATTCATGGTTGATAATATTTTTATTAGATTCCTCTCATCGAGAGGTGTAGGATTGATATAAAGATCATCCGATTCCGATAAGTATTCATGGAGATATGAATTTATTTTGATTATGGCCTTATTATCAAGCCGACCTACAATTCATGTAGGCTTAGAAGCCCAATAGTCGCATCTATTCAAACACCCACGTTGTGTATAAATACAAGAGGACTTTTCCTCATTTGGACTCACTCATCTCATCACATCTCTCTCTCTCTACTGTGCAGAAAAGAGTCTCTTCTCTATTGCGCAGAAAATGGTCTCTCTCTCACATGTGAAGTCGGAAGCTGCCGAAACTGAAGCTGCAACTGCAGAAGTAAAGATTGACTTGTGTGGACTAGAATATATCCTCATTTGAACAACATTGTAGGTTCATCTGAACCTCCTCTGAAAGCCGCAACTTTTGGTGGTGGAATCAAGTCAATCCGATAGACAGTTTGCAAGATATCGACTGCCTTAGTTTGAAGCCGGAAGCTGCCGAAACTGAAGCTGCAAATGCAGAAGTAAAGATTGGCCTGCGTGGACTAAGATCTCTTCATCTGAACTGCGTTGTAGGTTCATTTGAACCTCCTATGGAAGCCACAACTTTTGGTGGTGGAATCATGCCAATCCGACGATCGGTTTGTGAGATATCGTCTGCCCTGGTTTGATGATGAAGCTGCTAATGTTGATGATGATGATCTAGGGTTTGCTACTGTTGATATAAATCAGATTTATTGTACCATTTCTCTCTATTGAATTATTGAAGATAAAAGAAGATTTGATCAAAGGGTTTCCCCACACATTGTGGGGTTTGTCCCTGGCTAGCTGCCACATCTTGTTTCTCTTGTCTTGGCTTGTTTTCTGTCGATCGTTTAATGTTCTATTTGCACTTTACTTTATGTACATGTGATTGCTAATCTGTGGAATATAATAAGAAAAAGAAGTAAACTGTTATAAGCATAGAACATACCATAACTTAACATGGTATCAGAGCTGAGGTAAAGACAAAGCCCGAGCAAGAGCAAGAGCAATCACCGAAGAGAAGATTGGCAGGGCTATCCTAAAAGAACTATGGGGTCCTCAACACTCTGCCGAAGGCAAGCTTCGTAAGAAAAATGACTATCACAGATGGAAGATGTCTATCAATCTAACCCTAGAAGATTGAGGAGTGTTGGACCATGTAAGAGGCAATATTGTTGAGCCTCCATCAAATGCATCCGCTGCAGCATGGAACAAATGGAAAACCGAAGAAGTCAAAATAGAAGATCATTCGGGACTCTATCGACAAGCACTCGGTGGCCTACATCTCTGAACTAGACACCTCCAAGGAAATCTACGATAAAGTGGTGAGTTTATTTAAAATTAATGATGCAAATCAAGTTTTGTTTCTTAGAAATAAACTGAAGGAAATCAAGAAGGGTAAAGATGAGAGTATGAAAGCATACTTCTTAAGAATAATCGAGATCAAGAACGATCTCCTATCTATTGGGGAGGCTATTACTGACAGGGAAATGGCACTCACGACTCTTGGAGGATTACCATCCGAATGGTACGTGTTCAGGACTACTCTTCTTACTATAATGTAATTCCTGGTTTCGAGGAATTAATGGCTAGATGCATTCAAGAAGAAACAAGGGAAGAAGAGCAAGAAATGCCCATGCCTAAAGGTCCTCCTGTTGCCTTTTCTTCTCATGCTAAGAAAAGAAATAATTCCGGGACTAAATCAAAAGGAAAGGCTGGACCTAAGGCTGGAAGAAAATGACGATGTTACATTTGCGATAAAGTAGGTCACTATGCAAGGGAGTGCCCTGATAGAAAGGACTCACACCGGGACGATGATCAAAATCCCTCTGATGGCAATCAAAGGAATGACAAATTCAATAGCAAAGGTAAGAGGAGAGCTGGGAATCGAGAAAGAGGACAATCATTCAAGAAGGCTAGAAATTCCAGGATGTATTAAATGCACCTGACCTCAAAAAGAAACTAGTGTCCATCTCGGCAATGGAAGACAAAGGCTACAAGGTAACCTTTAGCAATGGCAAGGTACGTATATGCAAAAATAATGTTAAAGATGCCTTTACTCTTGGGTTTAATGTTGATTCATTATATCAAGTCGATGGAAGTACGCTAGGTGTCATGTCTTATGACACATCTCTTCAGTCCGAATTTTAGCATCGAAGGTTTGCCCCCCTTCATTATAAAGCTATACTCGGTGTAAGATAAATGGTGACAGGGATGCCTGAATTCCGAGTAGAGAAAGAAGGTGTATGTCCAGGATGTGCCGAAGGAAAGCTCAAAAGGGTACCATTCCCCTCAAGCCAAAGCAAGACCTCCGATATATTATAGTTGGTTCACTCAGGCATACCTGAGGTTGGCATTAAGAGGGAGACTACTACACCACATACTCATGAGCAGAATGGTGTGGCGGGAAGGAAGAACCGCACGATTGTGGAAACTGTCTGGGCCATGCTACATGATCAAAGACTTCCGAAGTTTCTATGGGCTGAAACTGCAAACACCGCCGTATATGTACAAAATAAATGCCCTCATCAAGCATTGGGTTCCAAGGCTCTTGAAGAAATGCTCACCGTCGGTCAAAGGGAAGTTGTGATTAGTCATGATGTCACGATGTCACCTTTGACGAAGATATGGCTCTCAGCAAGGTGGACAATATTTCGACTTTGGCTCTCAAGAAGCCGACACCAAGGAACCGAAAGAAAAGGATGATGAATCAATGCCTGATGTAGAAGAACCCATGGATTCGATTGATCCTCATCCACATGAGCCTTCCTCTTCTAGGAAGAGGCCTTCATGGCTCAGGGGGATACTTAATGATGCTGAAGGACATGCTGCACCCTGAGGAACCTTCCGTCAAAGTAAGAAACCTAATAGGTATCAGGGATACTTGACCATCATGAGCACGATCATACAAAATGAGCCTTCATCATTCTCAGATGTCGTCAAGCATTAAGTATGGAAGGATGCTATGACCATAGAATATGAGTCTATTATGGAGAATGATGTCTGGGAAGTAGTTCCCAGACCCCGAACAAGACAATTGTTACTTCAAAATGGCTTTACAAGATAAAGCATGCAGCAGATGGAAGTACGGAAAAGTATAAGGCTCGTTTTGTTGCTCATGGTTTATCCCAGAAGGAAGGTATAGACTATGATATTTGCACCTGTTGCCAGATATACGACCATCCACTTGATCATAGCCCTTGTGGCTTCATAAGGATGGAACCTACATCCGATGGATGTCAAGACTGCGTTCTTGCACAGTTCGATCAAAGAAGAGGTCTATGTGGAGCAACCCGAAGGATTTGAGATTTATGATCGAAAATCTCATGTATGCAGGTTGAAGAAGGCTCTCTATGGGTGGAAGCAAGCACCCCGAGCATGGTATGAGAGGATCGATAGCTACTTGATGAAGCTGGGATTCACTAGGAGTGAAGTCGATTGTAACCTTTACTTTAAGGTTGAAGATGACAAGCCTCTCATACTGGTGTTGTATGTGGATGGCCTCTTTCTAACATGTGCAGACCCTCTCATTCACAAATGTAAGAGGGAGTTAGCTTCTGAATTTGAAATGAAGGACCAAGGACTTGAAGTATGGCAAAAGCCAAGGGAAATTTTCCTATCTCAAGGAAAATATGTGGTAAAGATATTGGAAAGATTCGGTATGATGGACTGCAAGCTCGTGACTACCTCGAGGATCTTAACTTTTAGAAGTTATATGGTAGTGATGTCATACCAAATTTGGGAAATGCCTTTGAGTTTCATAAACTCATTCGCATTGATGTTCTTAGTGAACCTCTGTCTGAACATATGTTTTGCAGTTAGCATTGTGAGCTCATATTTAGTTGAGCCTCACTAGATTGATGCCAAGAATCTTCTAAGATATCTTCGTGGCACAATTACTAATGGATTGAGATACACTGCCGTAAATATGAAACTGTATGATTATTCGAATGCTGATTAGGCAAGTAGTGTGGAGGATCATTGGAGCACTTTTTAGTGCTATTTCTATTTTGGATTTTGCTTCGATATAATGGATGAGCAGGAAGCAGAAGTCTGTTGCCATAAGCACCACCGAGACCGGATACATATCAACGAGTATGATCTCGTATGAAGCTGCCTGGTTGGAGAAGCTCTTCAGTGAGCTGTTTGAACACATACCACTGTGATTCTCTGTAACAACCAGAGGTGGGATTTGATTATTAAGGAATCCCGTATTCGTCGAATGCTCCAGCAGATAAACATCATCTGGGATATGATAAGTGGATGAGCAAGCAGGCTCCATCGCATTAAGATGATGTACAGGTTGATACACCTTGTCAAAGCCCCGAGGAAAGATCTAATCTGTGATTTTCCCAAACGACTTGGAGTCGTCAAGAAACCCTTGTACAAGGGTCCTGCATGTTGCATACGTTGAGCTCTAGGAGCTCTGAGGGCTTGCAGTTCTTACTGGAGCAACATACGACCATAGGGTGACTCACCCTCCCCTAGTGGTGCACACTGGAACAAGATGATTCGCTCTCGTGGAATAGGATGATTCGCTCTCCTATGTAGCAGGATGATTAGTTCTCCTGTGAGGCCTGGATTGATGTCTTCCCCATGGCAATTGTAGCAGGATTGATGTGTTCTCCTGTGAGGCCTGGATTGATGTGTTCTCAATGGCGATTGTAGCAGGATTGATGTGTTCTCTTGTGACGCCTGGATTGATATGTTCTCCATGGCGATTATAGTAGGATTGTTGTGTTCCCTTGTGAGGCCTGGATTGATGTGTTCTCCATGGCAGCCTGGATTGATGTGTTATGGCAATTATAGTAGGATTGATGTGTTCTCTTGTGAGGACAGGATTGATTAGTTCTCCTGTCGAGGCATCCTACCCATGCAGTCTGGGACTCATAGGAAGTACCTCTCATCTGATCAATGAGCAGGGAAATGCAGTTAGGGACCATAGTAGTACCGATGGACGCATCGTTGTATCTACTGTACTCCTTACGCTAGGATGACCTCCATTGATCTGGGATCAATGATACTGGTTTGGGACCAGTGGTAGGAGTTGTACCATACTATGACGCTGACTTCGAGTTGGTTGAGACTGGTCTGGGACTAGTGGTACATACTCTGAGACCGACTTCGTGTCAGTGCAGTACTGGTCTGGGACCAGTGAGAGTGGTACATACTATGACGCTGACTTCAGGTCGGTTGAGACTGGTCTGGGACCAGTGGTAGGAGTGGTACCTACTATGAAGTCGACTTCAGGTCGGTTGAGACTGGTTTGGGACCAGTGGTACGCACTCCGAGACTGTCCTTGAGTCAGTGGAGGATGATACTGGTCTGAGACCAGAGGAGTGGTACCTACTAAGAAGCTGACTTCGGGTCGGTTGAGACTAGTCTGGGACTAGTGGTACCCACTCTGAGACTGACCTTGAGTCAGTGGAGGATGATACTGGTTTGAGACCAGTGGAGTTGTACTCACTATGACGCTAACTTCGGGTTGGTTGAGACTGGTCTGGGACCAGTGGTACATACTCTGAGACTGACTTTGAGTCAGTATGATACATGCTCGATCATTTCTTCTTCTTCATAATTCGGACGAAAGCAGAGCAGAACAGAACAATGCAAGAGCAGAGAAGAACAGAGCAAAACAGTATAGATCAGTACAGGGCAGAACAAGACAAAGCAAAACATGCAGAATAGAGTAGAGCAGGGCAAGGGTCAGGCTGTACAGGGCAGTGCATTTGATGGATGAAAAGTAACGACCGATAGACAGATTGCAGATGAAGTTCTCCCTAGTTGAGAGGGAGTGTTAAAATTGGCAACCAGGGCAAAACTTCATGTGAGTCATCTTATTCATGGCTGATAATATTTTTATTAGATTCCTCTCATCGGGAGGTGTAGGATTGATATAAAGATCATTCGATTCCGATAAGTATTCATGGAGATATGAATTTATTTTGATTATGGAATTATTATCAAGCCGACCTAAAACTCATTTAGGCTCAGAAGCCCAACAGTCGCATCTATTCAAACACCAAAGTTGTGTATAAATATAGGAGGACTTTTCCTCATTTGGACTCACTCATCTCATCACATCTCTCTCTCTCTTTACTGCGCAAAAAAGAGTCTCTTCTCTACTGCACATAAAAGGGTCTCTCTCTCACACATGTGAAGTCGAAAGTTGCTGAAACTGAAGCTGCAACTGCAAAAGCAAAGATTGACTTGCGTGGACTAGAAGATCTCCTCATTTGAACTGCGTTGTAGGTTCATCTGAACCTCCTCTGAAAGCCACAACTTTTGGTGGTGGAATCAAGTCAATCCGACGGACGGTTTGCAAGATATCGACTGCCCTATTTTGAAGCCGGAAGCTGCCGAAACTGAAGCTGCAACTGTAGAAGTAAAGATTGACCTGCGTGGACTAGAAGATCTCTTCATCTGAATTGCGTTGTAGGTTCATCTGAACCTCCTCTGGAAGCCACAACTTTTGGTGGTGGAATCATGCCGATCCAACAATCGGTTTGTGAGATATTGTCTGCCCTAGTTTGATGATGAAGCCACTAATGTTGATGCTGATGATCTAAGGTTTTCTACTGTTGATATAAATCAGATTTATTGTACTATTTCTCTCTGCTGAATTATTGAAGATAAAAGAATATTTGATCAAAGGGTTTCCCCACACATTAGAGGGTTTGTCCCTGGCTAGCCACCACATCTTGTGTCTCTTGTCTTGGCTTGTTTTTTGTTGATCATTTAATGTTCTATCTGCACTTTACTTTATGTACATGTGATTGCTAATCTGTGGAATATAATAAGAAAAAGAAGTAAATTGTTATAAGCATAGAAGGGGTAAAGAGCTAATGTGGGCTACAGCTATAGCTATTAGGAGCCTTTCCTTCATGAAGAAAACAGCTTTCCGAATAGAAAGTGCTTGGTCTGGCCCCCCGAAATAGATACGCTCCTTTTTCTCCCCGGCTCTCTAAGTAAATGAGCAACCCCGACTCTGATTAATCAATGGAGAAGTTTTAGTTTATTAATCATTTTGATATTCCCTAAGAGAGCATTTAACAATAGGAAATACCCGGGGAGATAACTCCCAATTACTGCTATTTTGATGGTACTATATGAAAAATTCCACCCGTTAGGTGAATTCTATGGTTTAGATACTTCTGTCCGACCTGACTTAAGGAGAGGACCGGAGGACTGATTCTGGAGGTGTGGGCGGGTCAAGCGAACGTGGGTCTTATTCAAAC
>APFE030118355.1:0-23445 GCA_000404065.3 Pinus taeda
TCAAATCAAGAGACATCTTCCATGCATGATAATCAGACTTATCATGAAGCTTATCATCAGACTTGAAGCAGGATGTGGAGTCCATTGATACTTGTTCCTGATCAGTGATTGCTCCTCTTAGTGATTGCTTTTCACTCTTGCTTGGGCTTTGTCTTCACCTCACCTCTGATACCATGTTAATGTTAGGATAACAATGGTATGTTTTATGCTTAGAGCAATTTTATTTCAATTTTCGTTATTAGCCTAATACCATACCCAGTATAGCAGTCACATCAACATGATAGTAAAATGCAGATAGAACATAAAAATGCAGATAGAACATAAACAATAACAGTAGAAGACAAGCCAACACAAGAAGACACAAGATATGGCACCAACCTATAGGAGGTAGACCATGTCCTCTACTGGTGACAGGGGTAGCCCGGGCAGGTGGTGTCACCTAGAAACATTACAATCTCCCAATCCTGAAATCCTGAAAAAACTGATAAGTCTGTTGCATTTTGAATGAAATCTAAAATTCTACTTTCTCCATATCAAATCCAATGAGGCCAGAACCACTCTCAAACATCTTGAGTCATTTCATGGTAATGTTAAAAATTTAAGTAGACCATGTCCTCTACTGGTGACAGGGGTAGCCCGGGCAGGTGGTGTCACCTAGAAACATTACAATCTCCCAATCCTGAAATCCTGAAAAACTGATAAGTCTGTTGCATTTTGAATGAAATCTAAAATTCTACTTTCTCCATATCAAATCCAATGAGGCCAGAACCACTCTCAAACATCTTGAGTCATTTCATGGTAATGTTAAAAATTTAAGTAAAAGGATGAAAATGAAGATTAAGGAGAATGTCACTTTACTTTAAGAATTTAACATTACCATGAATAGCATATCAATACTAGGGCCTAGACTTGATCATTAAGCTTCCCCGCTAAAAAATTATTTGTTTCTTTCAAAAAAAATTGCAGCTTATGCAAGCAACGTTTTCTATCAACAGAGTACGCGTTTTCCAGATGCAGGCACGATGAAAACCGACGAATACGTTTTACATTTTACAGGACACGATGAAAAACGTTTTCGACACGTTTTAGGGCCGTTTTCGTGTCCGGCACGTAAAATACGGGACACGGGACCTTGGAGGACGTGTCCTGTGACTTAGCCTTCAACTTGTTCTTGAGGAAAAGAATTTGATTTGCATTGCTAAATTTGAACATGCCAACCAACCCGTCATATATCTCTTTTGATGTATTCAAATCAGAGATGTAAGCGACTAAGTGCTTATGAATAGAATCCTTCATGATTTTCTTGGCTTTAACTTCACCCTTCTTGTACCATGTCTTAGTAGCAGCCAGTGCATTTGAAGGAGGTTCCGAAATCTCTCCCTGCACATAATCCATGACATTTTGCTCTTCTAAAGTCAAATCAAGAGACATCTTCCATGCATGATAATCAGACTTATCATGAAGCTTATCATCAGACTTGAAGCAGGATGTGGAGTCCATTGAGACTTGTTCCTGATCAGTGATTGCTCCTCTTAGTGATTGCTTTTCACTCTTGCTTGGGCTTTGTCTTCACCTCACCTCTGATACCATGTTAATGTTAGGATAACAATGGTATGTTTTATGCTTAGAGCAATTTTACTTCAATTTTCGTTATTAGCCTAATACCATACCCAGTATAGCAGTCACATCAACATGATAGTAAAATGCAGATAGAACATAAAAATGCAGATAGAACATAAACAATAACAGTAGAAGACAAGCCAACACAAGAAGACACAAGATATGGCACCAACCAGGGACAAACCCCAGTGTGGGGAAACCCTTGATCAATTCTTTTTATAATTCTTCAAAAGTTCAGTAGAAAGAGAGAGTACAATTTACAATATTCACTTGCCCAAAATGATGAGTCAAAACAGCAGAAACAGACAGCCCTAACCAGAAAGTCAACATTGGTCAACAGGGCTGAAATTGACCCGAAACAGCTTGGTCAACCTTGGTCAACTCGGCCTCCAACAGCAAGATAATGCAGCCCAAAACAGTGCAAAACCAATCAGTCAAATCTGGTCAACAAAAGTCAACGTAGCAACTTGAGTTAGGGCATTCAACGCTGGTCAAACTGCCTCGGTCTCCCTCACAAAACCGAAGTCAAACAAGGTCAACACTGGTCAAAGTCAGTGTCTTGAAATTACGACCTCCTGAAATTTCGGTCAAATCTGGTCAACACAGCAGCTAGAAAAGACAGTCTTCCTTTTGCACGTGCAGAGAGAGAGAGGCCCAGAAATCTGTACCCAATCAAGATGAGAGAGAAAGATGAATGAAATGAGATGCCAAAATGAGGAGGCACCTTGTATTTATATGCAACATTGAAGGCTGGAGGAGGCTAATTTGATGGCTGGCCGACCTTGACAATTTGTCCATAATCAAAATAAATTTATAACTTCATTTGTACAAGTCAGAATGGGATGATCTTTAAATCAATCCTACACCTCTTGGATTCCTCAAAGTGATGATTGGCCCTAGTTGCCAAATTTAACAACCTGAGATAAATCTGAGACATGTAGCCCAGAGCTTAAAAAAGAAGTTCCGGAAATGAAGGAAAAGATTCCTCCAATATAAATAGGCATAAATTTAAAATGGTCCATCATCTCTTGACATTTTAGAATAAAGTTTACCAAGGCCCTATGCATTGTGCAGACGTCAGAATCCCTCGTCATTCCAAATTTCAATGAAGGGAAGGTAGAGGAATCCAAAGCACGCTCAGATTTATAAGGTTTTGCTGATCCAATTTTTTATGAAAATCTGAAAGAGATACGCCAATATATGATGCACTTATTGCTGATCCTTTTTATCACTTTGCTTTTATAGCTGAATTATATGATAGCTCTCTTTCTTCTACAAAGAAGAAACAAATCACGATTAAATAGTTGGAGTGCTATTTATTGAAAATTCATTCCTTGCATATGCTATGCTCTGACCCTATTATTTTCAGGTGACTCAAGAGTGGCCAGGGCTTCCCTCTGGTGTAAAGTTTGAGCCTAGTGACGAACAGCTTGTAGGACATTTAGCAGCAAAAGTTGGAATAGGAAAATCAAGTCCTCACCCACTCATCAATGAATTCATTTTGACACTAGAGGAACCTGATGGCATTTGCTATACACACCCTGAGAATTTGCCAGGTGATTGTTGGCTATCTTATATATTTTATGCATGCATTAATTATGCATGCATGTTATATGTATGCATTTATTATGCACTTGTATAATAGGGTCAAACATTGCTCAATATCCCATTATTTTTTGATATGTAATATTCATTTGTACAATTGTCTTATTGGAAGAATAGGGGTCAAGCAAGACGGAAGCAGCACCCATTTCTTTCACAGGACAAGCAAGGCTTATACAACTGGCACTCGTAAGCGTCGAAAGGTTGACAATTTTCGTTGGCACAAGACAGGAGAAACAAATAAGGTATGTGAAAATGGGGAACAGATTGGTTGCAAAAAAAGAATGGTCCTCTATACGATTCCTTCAAAAGGCTCAAAATCAGTGAGAACAAATTGGGTGATGCACCAATACCATCTTGGGACTGAGGGTGAAAAAGAAGATGAGTTTGTTGTGTCAAAAATACGATTAAAGCAATGTGATAAAAATGATCCAGGCATACCTAAAGAGGAGGATGCTGGGACTTCAAACAGCAAAGGTGATCCATCAACACCTACAACAAGTACTCCCCAACCATGTTCAAAGAAGCAACATTCTTGTCTCGATCGAATTGAGGAAGAACATATGTTTCGTGTATCATCACCTCAGGTATAACCATTGCTGAATAATACTAAATAACATGGTCTTGCTCTGATTGACAATAGTTCATGGTTGTGTTCCATGTTGGCATTTGAAATTGTCACTTCAACATTTGACGGTATACATTGTTTGAGTTTAGAAAATTTGGGAATTCCATTGTTCATATACTTCTAGGTCGTTGACAGTGTCAATCCATACTAAAAAATAGGTTCTTATTTATAAATTTTAGTTGATTTTTTCAAATCAATTTGCATTTTCAAATGGCCTTCAATATATGAATTTATTGCTACAGTTGTTTTGTGATTTCTTAAACTTTCTGGAAATAGGCTGCAGATCTTGATCCAAAATTTTATTTGCCTTCCAAACCTATTGAAGCAGAATGTGATGGACAGATCTATATTCGAGACGTGACTTCATGGTTGGCAGGGGAATCTCAGTGTTTCGAAGACTCACAGGAGCAGATGGTTGGCCATTTTTCTTGCGAGGAGATACTTGGAAGCAGATCTTGTCAGGAGAATGTTGAAGAAACGAACATCATCCCTGGTTTGTCTGATTGTGGTCGGATTGGAGGGAATGGACATGAAAAGGAAATGCATCAAACTTCATATTCTGATCTAGCAAACTTAGATTTTGATACGCCACCTGATGGGTCCATTCCATTTGTTGTAAGTACTTAGATATAAATTACTTGACGTCCTCATCTGCAATATCTAGTTCATTTTTGCCTCTGATTTTTATTTTTTAACTCTCATTATTCTGTAGGATTCACAGTTCAGTTCCCAGGAAAGCCTTTTAGGATGGTTAGAGAACTTTGGTAACAGCCAATGAAGTATATGATGAACCTTTTCATGCATGTTAAGGTCAGAAGCCAGTCAAGTTCCCTTAACAAGATTATGTATTTTGCTAGATTCCAATTTAATTCATTCCAACTAATTCTTGTATCTAATAATTTGCGTATTTGTACAGTTCATGCTCGGAGGCTATTTTGTTTTCAAAGGAGTTGAATATCCATCTACAGATTTACTGTTTCGATTTACATTTGGAATCAATAAAGCGTAATTTTTTTTTCACCGAATTCGGAAGTAATAAATACTCTTGATATTCATTTTTATCTCTAGTATATCAGCACTATTTATGGAGGAACAGAAAAATGGACCGATATAGTACGGTCACATGTGTGCCAGCATTTGCTTAATTATAATTTATCATTTATATTCCCAAAATGACAGTCTGCAACTTGGTAAAACACCGAAGTTGGGCCAATGAACTAATTAGTCTGGTGAATTGGGTCTCTCAACTATTTTTGCCGTCTTCGGAAGCAATTAGCAATCTATTGATTTTGATATTTATCTCTATTATATGAACAGTGTATAGAGAAAGACAGAAAAATAGGGCCCATCTAATATGTTCATTGCCAGTTTTCAGTTATAATTTATATTTAAGAATGCCATTACCACTGTGTGCAATTCAGTACTAGTCTGGAGAATTGTTGGGAACTTGTTACCTTGAAGGGTTCAAATTATTGTTGTTTTCTTTCTGCATGCCATAGACTACTCAGAATCATTTCACTGTTTGCAACGCATGTATGAAACATAAAGTCGTAATATTATCAATAACATGCATAGAGAACAGTCATTTAAAACCCTCATATCAGTCTCATATTGGATGAAATGAAATTACTAGTTTCCAGAAATGGGCATAGAAAATGGTTTATGAAAGGAGTAATAACTGATAGAATATGATAACAATATGTTAAAAGAAAATGTCAATGTAAAACTATGTTTAGCTATTTTGTTGTGGTCATTCTGATGGTCATAAGATAATTATAAAAAATTATTGTAACAGTGCCTATATTTTTTATATGATTTCTAGATGTTAGGAGGCTGTGTGGGTGTAAGCCTGATTGTATTATTTCGCCCGCAATAAAACCTTTTGCCTTGCTTTGCTCGTGGATGTTTCTTTGACAAAGTGTCAGGTTGTACTACGGAAACTCTTGGGTACTATTATAGTTCTGTTTGCGCCATTGTTATGCTAAATCGTGTTTGTGCTCTGAAAACCAACAATAACAACAAACAAGAAGTATAAAACATATATTCCTAGTTAACCAATCCAAACTAGAAGTATAAAACAGATAGCATGATAAGGTAACTGGAAAAGGCTAACCCCCGACACATGGAACAATAATGTTCAAAATCCTTGTGTAGAAATGAGAATATAGAATGACCAGATCCTACATTGCTGAGTCCTTGATCATATTGGCTGGAGAGCGTCGAGGCCAAGAAGGGCTCAGTAGGGTAGTAGCCTCGAAGTTAACCAAGAACTTTTCGTTGACTGTTCTTACACTGATTCCCAGCCGTGATCAAATTTGAACACATCAGAGCACTTCAAAGCACCTCTGGCATGTCATAGAAGTAGGGAAAAAATTTTACTAGTCAAAAAAAAATTAAAATTTGAATTTTGCCATTTAAAAAAAATTAGAATAATATTATATATTTTTTTAAGAAGGGTTGTTAAGTTGTCAATCTTTTTTTTTTTTTTTTTTTTTTTTAATTTCATTTTTTCTGAAATCCAAATTTTCAGAATTTCAATTTCCAGCGGTCAATGCACTGTGCGTCTATCACAAATTACAATGGTTAAACTTGTAAATTTCCTTTCTCAACTGATGTTAAATATCATTTCAGAAACAACAGTTTCTGAGTTGCTCCCATTTCAAAAACAACAGTTTCCTTTTGAATTGAGTTTTCTAATTTGTGCATAAAGCTTTCCATGATAGCTTCAAATGAAATAAAGCTAGATTCAAATGGAATACAGCTTTCCATGCTTGCTTTTTCAGAAAGTCAGTGACAATGGAGATTTGTGATATTAACCACTTAGGGCCAGCCAGTGCAGAATGAAGAGGAAAACATTTTGGAAACAAAGGTATTTCAGTGAAACACATTAGCTTGTTCCTCTGTTGAATGGATGGATGAATTAGCTCATTCCTCCGTTGAATGGATGGATAAGGTAAGAGAAATCTGAACTTTCTTCATATTAATATGAACAGAAATTGGAATCTATTTTTCTGGTTTCTATTTCAGTTATTCATTTGTTATTTGCAAGTGTTTCTGGATTAACATTTCTTTGTCTGTTTGTTTTTAATTTCTTAATAGTGAATAGTAAGAATACTACTATAATTTCTTGATTCCAGCGTCGAGGGCAGAGCATTGCGTGCAAAGCCCCTAGTGAATTGTAAGAATACTACAACAGAGTCATATCTTTAAGGTATTGTATAGTGTGGTGTTTATCAATTTGATTTCTTTGTGAACAATAATTCATCTAATTATTTTCAAAATCGGTAAGGTGATTTGTTTTCTCATTTCTTGTTTTCAGCAACTTTGGTGAGTGTGTAGCGTGGAGAGTTTCGGTGAGCACTATTTCTCTGAAGCAATATCGTTCTAAGCTACCTTCCCAACTTCTCTAGACTTTTCTGTAGACTTCCCCTCCTATTCTTCATGATTCCGCTCCTATTTTCATGATTCCACTCTCGTTGGTGCAGTCTGTTCAATGAGCAATTATCTCACCAGAAAGCTGCATTTTTTTCAAATTCTATCATTTTTATTTTTATCTATTACTGATAAGAGCGATCAAGGATTAATAGCTTTCTGTTTGATAATGGTAAAAATGACGGTGGCTTAATAGCTTTTCATTTTTAAGTCTATGTGCTAAGCAATAGCAAGGTGTGGTTATGCTATGTTTTAGAGTTTTTAATTGAGATTTGGTAAAACAATTTTTGTTGGATTATGTTATTTGAATGATCCATGCTGTTATATTATGTTTTGCTTTTCATTTATAAGTCTATGTGCTAAGCAATAGCAAGGTGTGGTTATACTATGTTTTAGAGTTTTTAATTGAGATTTGGTAAAACAATTTTTGTTGGATTATGTTATTTCAATGATCCATGCTGTTATATTATGTTTTGAAATTTTTAATTAGAATTTAGCAAAATCATTTTTATTAGATTATTATTTTAATTATAATAATATATATATATAATATATATTATATATTATATATTCAATGAAAACTCAAACTATGATTCTAACAAATTTCTGCGAAACAAATTTGATAGAAAATATCATAAAAACCTTGACAACATAGAATAGTTACACCAGCGGTTCACAATCAATAGTTGTAAGTGTGAGATGTTACAACAGATTTGATTTTGACGATTTTACTTGTATGGAATTGGAAAAACTGAAGTATTGAATTAAACATTGTGCTAAATATTGATATAGTGAAGTTATAAAAGAAACTTTGGTATGCACAGGAGAAGCAATCTATCATAAACATGTTACGAGCCAGAATGAAAGTTTGCCATACAACATTGTTGGAATTGGAGGTACTGTATTGAACAGTGTAGCACATACATATATATGTGTGTGTGGAGGTACTGAATTGAACAGTGTACCATATATATATATATAAGGCATGCTCATTGGAAAGATTCTAACATTAAGTAAAATTGTTAATCTCGCAAAGTCTCAAACAACAAATCCATAAACAATACACATTAACCTCACAAAGTCTCAAACAACATATAAGAAATGACATGCTAAGCATTGGAGAATTATTACATTCGAACTTGGAACAAATGTATAAAAGAAAAGTTTAATATATAAAAAATTGAAGCCTTTTAAACACTAGCAATTGAAGATTTATAGAAGATCAAAAAGCATGCCTTGAGTTTAGATTAATTACCATATGCAACAATTATATATTCTATTGTAAATGCAGATAGGTCTTCAAGCTATTCTTGTTGGAAGGGAAGTCTAGTATGTTGTCTTCGAACTCACCACATTAGTATGTGTGCCCTTTTAAATAAAATTAAGACTCGCACTTCAAATTTGATCACTGAAATTTCCCAGTATAATAAAACCCTGTTATTGTGCTCCCGCCTGTGGGGTGCGTCGGAAAGAGAAGGGAGCAACAACATTGCCTTGTAACCATCTATGGGAGGGGATACGATATATGGAAGATGAGATTTAATCTCCTTCCAACATTATGAAATTCAGATTGATTCACATAAATAGAAAGTTGTGGCAAATTTTGCCGAAGAGTTGCAGCTTTTCATCTTGAAAGTGCACTACAAGAGAACAACTTTTTTCCCCGGAGAAAAAAGCTAACTTTTTATTAACTAGATAAAAAGTTACATTGCATATGCCATAGCATTCCTTTGCTGTCATGAGAAAAATCATACAGCTGCTTCAAAAATAATTGAACTGTCCTTCCTGTGAAGAACCATCTGTCTGTGTATCTTCTAAAAACGAAAAACTTAGCCTAAAACTTAGTCCTTTTTCGTTTTCAGCCATAATGCTTGAGGGATCTTTCAAAATATACATAATCAAGTCGAAACCCGGGTCTCCTCGGAGGAGGAAAACAACCCATACAAAAACAAAAAGATATTCAGTAGTTTAACTATTTTCCAATATTTACAGAAATCCAAAAATATACTATGTCATAGATATCAAAAACGATGAAAAAAAGGAACTTTATCAGCATCCCGATAGCTAGAAATGTGGTGGCTGATCCTACAAGAGATAACAGTTAAACCACTAACCTATAACATACATCAGTTGACCTATAACATACATCAGTTGAGCCCCTACATAAAAATTGGTATTTATAATTTCTTTGATTGGTTGTTCGATGGATGGTTGAAATTCGTTTAGGTATACATTTAATGGGTATTGCATTTTATTCAATTTAAGTTCAAGTAGAGAAGTATTGTATTTCTTGGACAAAATTTTGCAGTGAAGTTATACTTTAAAGGGTGAAATTAAATGAGTAGGTATTTTTTTATGGCAAGGAAGTTGATTTTACTAGTTAGTTCATTGTTTGTACGGTCCGTAGTTATACGTATTCTTTTATTTTTTTTGCATTAGAGATTATATATATATATATATATATATTATTATTTTATTTGTTAGTTTATTGTTTGTGTAATATTTTACAACAATTATTTGTGTACACTTCTAATCCACACACCATGGGTACACCTCTAACCAACACCCCTAGTCCATATATAAACCACAAATTTAAACTGAAGAAAGGGTTAGGGTTAGATGTTGTTAATAATTGATTGATAGGATAAGGTACAGTGGAGTGGGGTTAGTATGTTCATGCATTGTCTAATGTCGATATCCATGTAAGCATCAATTAGAGACTGAAAATAAAATGCAAATATATGTGTGAGAGACACATGAGAGGAAATGATGCTATACATAAAGATTGAGAGAACATTATGAAAATGGTTTTAGTTCATTGAATATGGAGTATATGCTTGTCATATGTGTATCTATAAGAAAAACATCTCGAGGACATTATTATTATTAGCTTGCTCTCATGGGTGAAGGGAATTCTGGTGAGATCTATCTTGAAGGGAGTAGGGAGAGATACGGAAAAGAAAATCCACATGCCCTATGCAAGGAAAAATATCTCTTCCCTTGTGGTAAAGGGGAGAATCTTACAATCAGAGTAGGATTGAATAAGAAGAAGAGGGTGATAGTGTTGGGTAGTGTTGGGTAGAAGGAAAAGTTTTTCTATTACCAAAAAACATTTATACTACAAACACTAAACACCAACACCACGTAATTACTCGAGAAAAACACCACACTAAAAATGATGCTAAGATATCTCAAAGTGAGAAGAATACAATTAAGGGCCTAATCTAGGCCGACCAATCAGTAATCAATCTCCTGGTCACTAACCATAACCTCGGGGCATTGACAAAACATGGACAAGCTATCTGTAACACAACGAATAACAAATAGTCATCTACAAAGTGATTATTTAAAAAACACTTGCAAGTCTGCATCAACAATCAACCATTGCAAACAGTCAACATCCAACAAAATAACAAGGGCATCTGTAGTGAGATCAAGGAGATAGTATGCCAAGGGGCACCCTTTCCATGATAAGCAGAAAAATCGATTAGGCCAACTCACTGGTATAGAAATCAATTGCCTCGCTGTGTAGATAAATCATTGGCATGCATGCTACATAGACCCTTGCTGTACAGAAACACTAATGAAACTTGCAGCAAGACATGGTACATCCCTCCTGTACAGATCTAGTTACCTCGTATCTAGTGGGTATTCAAACAAATTCGTCAAAACAATCTTCAAATTTTTAAGGATTTAAAATTCAACACTTCTGTGTTTGATTTGTTTGTAGCTCAGGTTGATTCGACAAGAGACAACAATAAGGACTGATATTAATGACAACAATAACGCGCATAGTTAACAACAGAAAAACAAAAACTGAACTAAAAAAATCCCTCATGGGTAATAAAACTCCCGATTTCATTTGAGAAATTTGTGTGACATACAAACCACTTATACCCTGGTAAGTATTGATCTTTTTGGTATACCTAGGCTATCTCTTACTGCCAGCTCGGTTTTACAGTTTTACTTGTCACTGTCACAGCATCGTTGTACAATCCTAGCTCTAAACCTTTTGGTTGCTGCTATAACATTCACAGTTTGATCATGACTGTCATCTTCATTACTTCCATTACTCCTTGGAGCTCTCATTTAATCAAGAATGCTAACAATTCTGCCCCCACACCTATGTCTAAGATGATGTGGCTGTAATGGAGTTGACATGGTCCACTCTGCTAGTGCTGATCGGGTAGAGGCCGTTGCTTCTTTTATTGGCTTAGCTAAGAGGACTTGGGATCTTTTTAGCTAGAGCCTTTTCTAGGCATCCCTTTCTTCCTTGTGTCGAGGCTCATTACATTTTGTTAACTCTCGCTTTTCAAGAATTTCCTAACATTGAGATTAAAGGTTCCCTTGTTGAATGGCACAAATTTGTGTCTGTGGGACATAGTTAATCACGGCGCACAGACATGTTGACATTCTGTGCAAAACGACGGCTGTTTGAGGGGCAACTTCACCACTGAAAACTTGTGGTTGGTTCCAGTGTTCCCAGTAACATTGCCTAATAAGGCCTCCAAACTCGCACATAAAATGCTATTTGTGTAGTTCAACCGGCTTGACTAAATGGAGATCCATTGGGAAAATACATTAATGCCAAAAAAAATGTCCAATTTTTGCACCAGAGTTTCGTTTTTAATTTCTTTAAAAAACCAACGATAGAAACAGTAAGAACTGGATTATTTTTGAGTTTAATTCATTTTGATGGTCATTTAGACTACTATTTGGACAAGAGTTCCCAGTGTTCTCCTTCATTTTGGGAGAATGATATTATGGAAGAGGTGGACAAGACTTTCAAGTCTTCTCTTTCATTTTTGGGAGAGATATTATGGAAGTAGTTAATGATATTATGGAAGAGGTAGGTAACTCTAAAAATAGGTTATTATTTTTATTTTCAAGGTAGGTTATTACTTTTAGATAATAAAAATGGGGATGGAGGTATGCTTTTTTTCTAAATAAAATGTATTTATATATTAGAGAAAGAAATCAAAATTAATATCATATATATTATATTCGAAGATATTGAACTGACTTTTAATCCAATGTAAATTAAAATAATAAATTAAATTTGTTGATTGGATATCCAACTATTTTCAAAACGTAATGGCCTCCAAGTATGACCTATTCAGAGAAACAATATCCAACTCCTTTCAAACCATAATGGTCTTCAAGTATGACATACACAAAATAAACAATATGGAGCTTTCAAAACAAAATGGCTTCCATGAATGTCCCATTCAAATATGCAAATGATTACATACAATAGTTAGTTTGAATAAATTAAAATAGAATTTAACAAAACGTATAATTTATTTATACGAGTTATGGTCTAGCTTCTTAAACTAATAAATGAAAAAAGCTCATTATATAAAATGAAGTAAAAATCAGAGGAAAACAAAGTAATCATTTTAGGCAAGGGCATAAACATAATTTAAATGTCCAAGTGCTTACATATTGAATATACCCATCTAGTGGTGTATCAAAGTCTATGCATGTTGGATCATAATAGGAAGGTTGATGCACTTCTTTTTCAAGTGCATTCCCACCAATCTAATCACAATTAGACAATTAGAGGATGCCATTTCTTCATTCAACATTGTCCTCATAAGCTTGGTTTTTAAGTATTTGTTGACAAGGGCCCATCCACTTGTTCCTAAGAGTCTTCAAAATATTGAGACTCCATTTCCCATCACATATTCACACTTAAGGTAAGTTTGCCCATCACATATTCATACCTACAAGGTAAGTTTTCCCATAACGTTATGCTTCACTAGGTTTGGGAGGCCAATGAATTGTTGCGTAAAGGTCTATAGCTTATTTTGAGGGAGTTTAAGGAGTCAAATATATTAACGTACATATATTCAAATAGACAAGTCAACATAGAGAAGTTCAAATGCATTTGTTTGGATGT
Source organism: Pinus taeda (assembly GCA_000404065.3). Lineage (NCBI taxonomy): Eukaryota > Viridiplantae > Streptophyta > Pinopsida > Pinales > Pinaceae > Pinus > Pinus taeda. Next base: position 13,185 of record APFE030118355.1, read on the forward strand.
TTACTAAAATTCACAAAGAAAATACTAATGAATTTTAATCTAATGTTTTGGATGAAGTTTGTGTAAAAGATCTAAACCATATAAAAAATGGAATTCCAAAACTCAGGCATAAACGTATGCCATTAAATGTTGGAGTAGCAATTTCAAAAACAGGAAACACAATATGAACTATTACCAATTAAAACAAGACCATTTTTCATCCTGCACCACAACATTTTATTTAATATTTAATAATCCTGAGGTGATGTTGCACAAAATAGATCAAGACAAGTATGTTGTTTTTATGAACAGGGTGAGGGAGATGTACTTGATGTAGATGTTAATGGATCACCTTCCCTGTTTGAATTCCCACCATCTTCTTGAGATATACTTAGATCATTATTATAACATTAGTTTAATTGTTATTAATAGAAGATTTTGGATACAACAAAATAATCTTCCTTTTCATTCTACATAGTGCCAAGATGACATTCACTCATCATCGAGATTATTTTCTCCATGTTTGATTCCTATTAACGTCACCTAGATAATCATTATATTTTTACATTCTATATGTTCTCTATTTTCATGTAAGTTCCTTGTAATTCTTGCCTTGAACCAATGAAAATGGTCAATTTTTGAATGCTTACTAGCACTAGTTGTATAGTCTTGGTTGTTCTATGATAAAAATGAATGTTGCTTAAAGTTCGTGGAACAAAACAATTTCACAAATGAATAATGCATAACAAACATCAAAAATATATCGAACAATGTTTTATCATATTATATAAGTGCATAATAATACATAAATATACATATAAGAAAGTTACAAAGTACAATAAGGGTAAAGATAGCCAATAATCAACTGGTAAATCTTAGGGTATATACATATTTAGATAAGATGCTAAGGCCTCAAACTGCAAAAATGATTCACTAACACCCACTATTGTATTGCCAAACCCTAGTAAAAAAGCCCAAAAATAAAATATAATTAACAATAGAAAAATCAAGAATATATTTTTTTAATTAAAAATATAATTGATACTTAAACTATTAAAACAAGAATAATAAAAAAAATATAAAAAATACAAAATATATTTGTAATGAGTATACTTACTAGAGACTTACCATGAAAACTTTTTACTTTAGACTTACTGTGCAAACTTTTACTCCAAAATAACTTCATTCTCCTTGGCCAATATTACCACTTGCAACATCTTACAATGGAGTATAATGAAATATATGAAATCTTTAAATATCCTTAGATCATTATGTTACCACCTGATTCTCAGCTCCAAAATCAAACATTTGAAAATAACTTCATTCTCCTTGGGCCATTGGAATATAATGGAATATGTGAAAACTGTAAATATCCTTTCCTCATTCTTGCCAATATTACTGCTTGCTAATATTACTACTTGCAACATCTTACAATGGAGTATGCAAAATCTTTATATACATTTCCCTATTTCAAATACCATAGGCCACTTATGGTATATTACTATTTGCAACATTTTACAATGCAGTATACAAAATCTTTAAATATCTTTGGCCATATCAAATATTATGGAAAAATATTATGTGTCACTCAATACCATGGGTTAAAAAAATATATAGTAAACCCATCATAGATAGAATAGAATAGAATTTAATTACTTAATTAAAGTTAAAACTAAAGTAACAAAATCCACAATTATAGCTTATTTATTGAGAATATTGTTAAAAAAGCAAGACACATATTGAGTTTTACAATCAACCTAGATATATCTTTTACTCCGGATCTACCAAGTGTCGAGAAGGATCAAATCTTTCTTTAATCTAAAAGAGGTTTGCATATCAAGAGATTTGATCCCTGGTAAGATGGATCTAGGCTGGTTTAATTTCCCCCTTTAAATAGGCCATATTCCACATGAATAACATGGGTCAATACCATAGGTTCTCAATACCATGGGCCATTTTATTTATATAAGGTTATTTTTATTTCGATATTTATACATATTTTATTTTATATTGAGTCAATTAAAATGTTTACATTACATTATATTAATTTGTTATTTTTTTTTTGTAATTTGACTTAGTTAAAATGTTAAATATTACATTACAACATCTCTCATACCGACAAAAAGCACCTTTCAACACAATAATTGTTAAAAAATTTAAAAATATATACAATATAATGTAATGTTCTGACATAAAAAATATACCTAAAAAATGAAAATTAAATTAACCACTTTTCAAAAAATCAAAATTAACTAATAAAAGCAACAACTATAACGCATTTAATATAACACATTTATTAAGAACATATTAAAGAGAAAACAAAGTAAGTATTGAATATTATATGAATTGTGTTTCACAATTTGCAGAGTAATTGGTGAACGAGTTTGTTGAGTTTTACAATAATTATTAAAAAAATAAATCGGAAATTTATTTTTTAAATAAAAAAATGTACCACGTAATGTCTCGAGATAGAGAGTAAATCTGGAGAATGAAAGTCAAATTAACCATTTATAGAAAGCCACATTGAATTAAACAATAAAAAAACAATAAAAACGCATTAAAACATTTTTTTTTGTGTAAGTCAGATAGATATATTATAAAACAAAATATAGTACAAAAAATCTGCTGTTGCAGATCGAGACCTGAGGTAGAAAGGCCAACAAACACAAGACACCAGCACTAAGATAACAAGAAACTGTAAAGTTCAAAATGCAAACCGCACACCACGTAGGGTGGCATGGCCATTTATCTGCTACGCATAGCATTAACACAAACTAACCTTGAACTGCGCCACTGTAACAAGAAAACATTCAGGAGATGAATGAGTTACAGTCCAAGAAGTCCACCTAAACAGTCAGTAAAAACAAAAGAGATAGAACAGACAGCCCCGACTTACTGCGGGGGCATCCCGAACCTGCTTGCAATATCCAATCCCTGTTCCAGGACGTGCTTGTCCACTCTTTCCTGCAGGGAACGATAATTATGAATTTCCTTCAGCGGTTCCTGCTGCTTACCAGCAGAGCTCGGGGGATCCAGACTCAACGTCTACCGAAGAAGTTTAATAAGCAGGGTTAACTTTTTGTTGACAGTTTCCGCAACCTCATGCACTGCTGGAATTTTGTAGTCTAACGCCTCACATATCTCATACAGACCTTTCAGTTGGGCTTCAGAGATGAGGTTCTCCCCTTGAGAATGCTGGTTCCCTTCATCCCTGGATTCCAGAGCTCTCGCCAATAGGGTCTTAATCCTCCAAATTTCCACTTGAGTGCGCACGAATTGCGTAGCTCGCCTGGCGGTAGTGCCCGGGTCCATCAACCAGTCAACCTCCCTTGCTATGTCCTCCTCTGTGCGCGGCCGTTCCTCCTCCTTAACTGCAGCTTCCATATCAGCAATCCGTCGTTTGTTTCTCATTGTCGATCGGGTCTCATACATGCTCCTTGCAGTATGAAGCTCCTGGTTTGCATTTTTGCTTCGACAGCTTCCAGTATCCATGTTGCCCCGGTTATCCGTCTCTTGATGACCAACACGGAACCAAGAACAATAGAAACCCATAGTAATACCCTTAGAAAGAGTAATGGAATCGTTGCTCCCACTGTTTGTTAAATAGCCTTTCACCTTGAGGTCTCCCAAGATGAGCCTCACCTCCCGAGATGTCGTGGGAGTACCATCATCATCATTCCTGTTGATGGCTGTGAATGCTACGTGATACCTCCAGATCTGAAAATAAATGTTGCTTATACCTAGATGAATGTATTCGTGCCAAAAGTCCATCCTGCAGAGGAGGCAACTGCACTAGTCCCTTCGATATATCAAATTATAGATATAATCTCTGTGCCCCTTCTGTTGCCATAAATGCTGTTGCCGAACTTGACCTTTCGCCCTGTGCCAACTTTCACCTCTCATATCATCTCCCGAGTGTTCCATTTGAGGTGCCATGAAATTCTACCGTTTTCCGGTTAAGCCTAGTTTAAATTGCCCAAGTCTTCTCTTGCCAGCTGTGAGCATCTCTCCTCGAGGCTCGAACTGTCCACTTGCTGCCAACAACTATCCCATCCCCTGTCTTGATTGTCAATGTTGTAGTTTGCCAAGTAATCAGCCAACCCATTTGCCTTACGCCTCACCGTTTGAAAGACTAATCCTTTCATTTCGCCAATTAACTGTGCAATGTTCTCCGTCACCTTGGCTAGCCTCCAGTGTCTCGTAGCTTTGCAAGCCTGAGTGCCTCCCTGAATTTTCTTTGCAACTGAGATGACCAGGGACGAGTCGCCTTCCACCACTGCATTACTATTCTGTAAACTCTTTAGAATTCTCAGCCCTTGTTCTAACGCCGTGAACTCCATCTCATTGTTCGTGCCTTCTCCCAACGCCCTGCAGTAAATATGCACAATTTCTCCTTCCTGATTTCTAATAACACCTCCTATGCAAGCTCTTCTGGGGTTGCCTCTGTAGGCACCATGAAAATTCAACTTCAGACCTCCCTCTGGCGGGCAATTCCATCTGTTGACCTCCGAATTTGGTTGTTGCTGGTGTCTCGACGTTGTTATGCTGTGGCTGGCTTCCAGTTGAAAGCACCTCAAGATATGTAAGTCCCGAGCTGATGGCTTCTCATTGGGATCCACCTTGCATTTTGTCTGAATTAATTGTTTAATATTTGTTAGTATAGTTACTTTTGAATGCTCAATATTTCTGTGTTCATCCTGAAATACCCTCCTGTTGCGCTCTTTCCATATTGTCCACAATAAGAAGCCTGGCATGGCTTTCCAGATGTTATTGACTCTCTGGTTTTTGGAAAAATTGTTTTGCCAGTTTAGAATCGTATTTCTGATGGACTCTCTGTCACGGTCTGATTTTCGTAGAATTCCCTCCAACCAGTTCCATAAATGGTTAGCCCATTCACAAGAATTAAACAGGTGGTTTATAGTTTCTTCTTCTCCTAAGCACATTGGGCACCTGGATGGTCCACCGAACCCTTTTCTGCACAGATTGTCCCAAGTCAGGGTTTTGTTTCGCATTAGTAGCCATAGGAATGTTTTAATTTTTGGCCAAAAAAGGCTATCCCACACTTTGTTGCACCAGGGCACTGCTTCCTCCTATTCTGCCTGTACTATCATTTCCCTTGCTTCTTTTAGTGAGAAATTTCCATTTCCTATCATACCCCATCTTAGCTGATCATCTTCCTCTGTTTTCCTTATCTTTCTTTTAAGAATCTGACTGTTGAGTTGTTTTGTGCTTTCATTTCCTTCAATGTTGTTGTCAACGTTGAGATGTATCCATTCTCTCCAGTTTGCATCTCTGCTGCTTTGATCCCAGTAATGGCAGACTCTGTTTCTGCCTTCATTATGGCTGATCTGTTTAAGATAGCTTAGCTCTGGGGTGTCCAATTTTGGGAGTTTCTGCCATGCATCTTCCCAAAACAGGGCCAACCTTCCATTGCGTATTTCCTAGAAGCTATTTTCCTGCACTAGGTTACGGTTTTGTCTTGCAAGATTCCATATGGGCGAACCCTCTGGAACCTCCTGCAATCTTATGAGATCTTGATGATTGCAGTTTGGGATGTATTTGTATTTCCAATGTTTGGCCCATGGCAGATTGGGCTCTTTAATCCATCTCCACCATAGCTTTGCACTGCAGGTCATGTTGACGACTGACAGATCTACTAGATTTAGTCCCCCCATATATTTCGGCTTGCATAATTTGTTCCAGGCTACGAGCGCCCATTTTCTCTTGTCCCCATTCCCACTCCATAAAAATGATCTCTGTATAGCTCTAATTTGTTGAAGTATCCCCTTGGGAGCCGGTAGCATGGATAATAAGTACTGCGGTATAGCCTGTAACACAACCTTGGTGAGGATTAATCTTCCGGCAAAGTTGAGCGCCCTGTGCGTCCAGTGTTTGCATCTATTTTCCATGTTGTCTATGATCTTTTCCCAGTGCACTTTCTGCCAAGGTCGGAGAGTGAGGGGAGCTCCTAAATATCTCGAAGGTAACCCGCCTATCCGGAAATCTAGAAGTTGAGAAAGGTGAGCCTGAATAGCATGATGAGTGTTGAAGAAGAAAATCATAGATTTGGAGAAATTGATTTCCATTCCTGAGGCTCTGCTGAAGAGATCTAAGATTCCCTTGAATGCCAAGGCCTCTTTCACTGTGGGGCTGCCGTGTAACATCGTATCATCCACAAACTGCTGATGGGTGGTAGCAGGGATAGACGGGATTGGTTGAAGACCCTTAATTACCCCTTCAACTTTCTTTTTGGCTATGATTCTGCTGAGACCCTCCATGAGGATAACGAATAGGAAAGGGGATAGAGGATCACCCTGTCTTATTCCTCGCGAGGGTGGTTCAGAGGGGGCTCCATTAACTAAGATCGAGAACCTTGATGATTTTATGAGGGCAAGAATCTAGTTGACCCAATGCTTGCAGAATCCGAAAGCGTCCAGAATAGCTTCAAGGTAATTCCAGCTCACCTTGTCATAAGCTTTTGATAAATCAAGCTGCATTAACATCCCTGCTTTTTTCCTTGAATGGAGAGTGTGGATCATCTCTTGAGCAAGAATAATATTATCTAATATCTGCCTTCCCTCTACATAGCCCGATTTCTCTTCAAAGATGATGCCCGGAAGAATGGGCTTCAGCCTGTTGGCAATAACTTTTGATATTATTTTATAGATGACATTGCAGAGAGCAATAGGTCTGAACTTTTTAGGAGTGTTGGCTTCCTCTACCTTTGGAATTAGCACTATGAAGGTCGAATTAATGGATTTGAGAATGGTTCCAGAGCGTCTGGAGTCCTCTACAACATCCCAAACATCCTGCTTCACAATATTCCAGCAAGCCTTGTAAAAATTGATTGTAAACCCATCCGACCCAGGGGCCTTATCGTTTGGCATGCTTCTGACAGCTTCCTCCACCTCTTCCAATGTGATTTCCCTTATGAGGGCCCAGTTTTGCTCAGAGGTAACAACTTTAGGAATGGCTTTTAGAAGTTCCCTAATGGCTTCCCCTCTATTTATCTGAGGTTCCTGTGCTATGGAGCTGAAATGAGATGAGAGCAACTATGATATGTCATGGTGGTTCTTCACTGATTCCCCATTTCCATTTCTCATCTCAAGAATTTTGTTTGAACTTCTGTAATCGAGAGCAGATCTGTGAAAATTTTTTGTGTTCTGCTCTCCCTCTTTTAGCCACTAAATTCTTGATTTTTGCCTCCAGAGAATTTCTTCCTGCCGACATCGACTGTGCCACTGTTGAGTTAGAGTTTTTTCCTGTTCTATAGATTCCTCACTGTTTTGCCCGGCTGCCCACTCTTTGTGAATTTGTTCCAACTTATCTTCTATAAGGGTTTTCTCCTTGAAGATATCTCCAAAAACTGTTCTGTTCCACTCTTTTATCTTGTCTTTAATGAGTCTTAATTTCTTCTGCAGATTAAACATTTTGGATCCCTTACCTTCCAGAGGTTCTAACCACCAGTTCTCTACCAGCTGAAGGAAGTTGGGATGATCCAGCCAAAATTTTTCAAATCTAAAGGGTTTATTCCTTGGTGTGCCCTGAACAGCAACTATGAGCGATATTGGCTAATGGTCCGATCCTCCACTAGGAAGGATGTCTGACTCTACCAGGATACCATCCATTATGATGCTCTCAGAAATAAAAAATATGTCTAAGCGAGAGGCTATCATTATATTTCCCCCTCTTCTATTATTCCATGTGAAATTGCCACTCTTGGTATAAATGTCTACCAATTTAGCGTTCTCAATGAAACTAGTGAAAGACTCTGCATCTCTATTAAGTTTCCTTAGACCTCCTTTCTTCTCTAGAAGGGTTGTTATCATGTTGAAGTCACCCCCCAGAATACATTTGGACATTGGATGCCTAATAATAAGTCTATTTAAGGAATTCAGAAAACTGATTTTATCTTCTATCTTCTGTGGTCCATAAACATTTACACATAAAAATGATTCAGAATTACTTGTGGGTTGATCTTCCACAGCAATGAAATGCTTGTTCTCTTCTGCAGATAGTATTTGAATTTCTCTTGTGTCCCATAGTGTGGCTAGGCCTCCTTCTCTGCCCTTACTTTGAACTTCTAGAAAGTTTATGTGCCTTCCGATCTTCTTGGTAATCCTTTCCATACTGGAACTGCTACATTTGGTTTCCTGTAAGAACATGATTTCCGGTCTATATTTCTGGAATTTGCGTTTCAGTAGTCTGTGCTTTGCTTGGCTGTTTAGCCCTCTTACATTCCAAGATATGATCTTCATGACAAACTTGAGGTATTATTGAAAGGACGGGAAGGCGCTAAGAGCCTTCATCTTCCCTGAGTTGATCATTATCATTCCTAGCTCCTGCAGAGCTTCATTGCTTGTCTTTCGGCCCCTTTTCTTCTTTTGCCTTGAGCTTGATGAGTTCCATAGAAGACTTTTCGGGTGGAGACCATTACCTCTTGCGATACCTAGCTTCCTATGTTTCCTTTCTAGTTCAGCTTTCTGCCTTGCTGTGAACAGATCACTGATTTTTTTGATTTCTTCTGCCGATGCAGTTTCTATACCTTGATTTTTCCAGTTCTCCACTATGACGGGTAGATTCAACCCTTCCCGGGCTAAATCTTCCTCCAGCTCAATGTCCTCGCTTCCTCCATCACTGGTCAGCATGTTTGTATCCTCCTCCGTCTCTTCTGGTTGCTCCCTCATTTGGATTTCGTCGTTGTTTTTGTCCTCTTCCTCTTCTTTCCTGGTTTGTTCCTCCTTGTCTCTTGGCTCCTTATCTGCTGCTTTGGTCTTCTGTGTCTCCTCTGAGTCTGTCTCCAAATCCAAGATTTCGAAGGTATTACTGTTGTTGTTTCTATCTGTTCCTGCTTTGTATGCCCTTCTTCTGTTGGCTCTCTGCCTTGACTTCGGGGTTATGAAGTTATCTTTGCCCTTATTTGTTTGTTCTATTTTAGCTTCCTCCTCCTTCTTGTTCATAGGGCATTCCCTTATTAAATTTCCGTGTTCATGACATTTACGGCATCGAAACGAGATCTGCTCATAGTCTATTGCCTGAAAATAATTCTCATCCCTATACTCAAGCCATAGCCCCTCATACAGTGCTCCTGATACATCCATTTCCACGCATATTCTTGCGTATGAGGTGTATTTCTTCTGCAATGTTACCTCTGAGGCTTTGATGAAAGTCCCCAACTGATCTGCAATTTGTTTTAGAGAATTCAGACCCCAATAGTCTATCGGGAGAGAGAACAAGCGGATCCACACTGGAACCTGAGTAAAAGATTCTTTCTCTGGAACGAAGTTTGGTTTCCATGGTCGCATGTATAGACCAACTGAGGCCATGAAATACGGGCCTCCATCAAAAATCTTGTCTTTGTCTTCCAGGTTGGTAAACACAACTGTAAAAATATCGTTTGTTGTTGAGTCTTTGTTGGGGTTCGAGCTTGTGTCCCCTTCCTTCTCTTTGTTCCCCCGTCTGCTGTCTGTGGGCTCCTCGTATGCTCCTGGTTGTTTTTCCTTGTTTCCTGTCAGATTTTGTCCTGAAGCGTTTCTGTCTTCATTATCTGCCAAACCCTCATCTTCTTTACCTTTGATTATTGTATTGCTGCTTGTTTAATTGTCTTCCACCTGTGTCTTCTCCTTGTTTTTCCCGCCGCTCTGCTTGAGCCTGTCATTCCCCGTGATTCTGACTCCCTCCTTTGCTTGCTACCTTTGTTTCTGCATGATTATTTGTTTATAGGTGGGGGTCCCAATGGACCCCTCTGCACCCATCTGGACAGTCAGCTCTTGTCCCCTGCTTAACAGTGCTGCTATCCGTAACATGTTCACTTCCAGCTCTGAAACAGTTACAGTTACTCAGAAACCATCTTCCGCCATTGCTAGCACTCCAACGAAATGACAAATTAACTAGGTGGACATGTAGATTAAATAGAAAAGTCGCATGTGTAGGGTTGTTATAGGTCGCTCAGTAACACTAGTTATCGGACCTAAAGAAACAAATTATTTATTTTGATTTAAGATTTTATTCCTATGCTCAAAAAGCTTGGAGAGAAGCCTCCTCAACTCACTATAATCAGTGTTGTAACAAAGATTGTGAAACTAAGATCTAATGTGGTTGTAAGTGGGCCACTCTAAGAAGAAGTGGTTTTCATCCTCGATGTTCTTATTCTCACATACATGGCAGATCATTTCCATCCATGCCATTTTAGGAACTACCTAAGGACCTGTTTAACTATAGAACTCATGAGAATATAAAGGTTAAACAAAGATTTTATTATTTTTTAAAATATATTTTATTA
>APFE030118356.1:0-14788 GCA_000404065.3 Pinus taeda
GGAACTTTGAAAGTAAAAATCTATTTTGCAAACTCTTAGATCATGTATCATCCATAATTTGCAATATTTTAAAGAATTAAAATTCATACACCCGAATTCCAATATACAGGAAACCTATGTAAGTAAAAACATCTTTATAAAAATATATATAATTAACAAACTAACCATTAATAAACCACCTAAATTATAAAATTAACAACTAATTAATAACTAATTAACTACCTAACTCATTCAATTAATAATAAAGTGCAAAATTCACGACAAAAGCAAAACCTATGAAGCAATGATAACTAGTGTTATAGGTTAGTTATTTTTATTTTATAGAAATCCATGAAGGATAGAAATCCACTAGGGAAAGTGAGTAACCGTAAATATACAAGGAGAATATAAATGAAATCTCCGTATAAAATTAAAAATTTAAAGCTATTATGCATGTGAGAGATAGTCGATGCATGTGCGTTAAAACATTTCATCATTGCCTTTGTGTGAGTGTGACAATACATATCCCTAAGTCATATGACAAGATTTCAGCAACATCTTATCTCTTCCATGTAAAGTAAGCAAGCAACTTTTCAGCTTGAATGGACCCGCTCAATGATAATTGGTATAATCAACTGTAAGTCTTTTCCCAGTTTTCCATGGCTCATTTCAAACTCGGTCGTCGGAATAACTTCAGCATTCATTTTTTCCATATATTTAGTGATCTCAATTTCACAAGGGCCCTCTTGAACTGGCTATAATCTCACGTGAGAGTCTTGTAAAGTGCATTTTTGTTTATCAGTCCCAGCACTTCCGCAGAAGTCCATGCAAAACCAAAAATACAATGTCATTGGCGATATAATTCAAAAAAGAACTGACCATGGAAAAACACCATCTACCAAGCAGACAAAAATTGGAAAACTGTTTAAAAATAGCTTAGTGGTGACAATCCTGGTAGAAGACACTGAAACAAACATGATTATATATTGAAAGTATATGAAAAATATATAAAACAGAAAAGAAATACCCATAATGGTAAGATGGTATCAGTAGAAGTGGAGGCGGTAGATGCTCCTCTGGGTTATAACCTTCTACTGGGATGGAGTTGGGTAAATGAGATGAAGGCCGCCATGTATTCAGTCTTTCCAGTGCTAAAGTTCCCTCATCAAGGAAAAGCAGTCCATCAAGAACTACTCTCTGCTGAAGCTATTCAACCTGTATTTGAATTCACAAATAATACAAAGGTCAAAATGACACCCTATCAAGCAAAGAAACAACATACGAATATAAAATATATAGTAGTCTGAAAATGAATAATTTTTCTATTTCATCTTGATCTTTATCAATGTCAGACTGTGGCATATCCGTTAATCCCTTTGAAATCTTGAAGCCTGGGGTACCGAAATTCGGTGTTGCTGTTGTTGTGTCATTTACTGTAGTGTAGTCGAGCGCGGAGTCGATTCCAGCACCTCAAACTGTTGTAACGAATTGAGCAAAGAAACAACATATGAATATAAAATATATAGTAGTCTGAAAATGATTAATTTTTATGTTTCATCTCGATATTAATCAATGTCAGATGGTGGCATATCCGTTAATCCCTCTGAAATCTTGAAGCCTGGAGTACTAAAATTCGGTGTTGCAGCTGTTGTGTCATTTACTGTAATGTAGTCGAGCACAGAGTCGATTCCAGCACCTCGAATTGCTATAATGCCGAAACCTATGTAGGTAAAAACATCTTTATAAAAATATATAGAATTAACAAACTAACCATTAATAAACCACCTAAATTATAAAATTAACAAATAATTAATAACTAATTAACTACCTAACTCATTCAATTAACAATAAAGTGCAAAATTCACGACGAAAGAAAAACCTATGAAGCAATGATAACTAGTGTTTATAGGTTAGTTATTTTTATTTTATAGAAATCCATGAGGGATAGAAATCCACTAGGGAAAGTGAGTAACTGTAAAAATACAAGGAGAATATAAATGAAATCTCCGTATAAAATTAAAAATTTAAAGCTATTATGCATGTGAGAGATAGTGGATGCATGTGCGTTAAAATATTCCATCGTTGCCTTTGTGTGAGCGTGACAATACATATCCCTAAGTCATATGAAAAGATTTCAACAACATCTTATCTCTTCCATGTAAAGTAAGCAAGCAACTTTTCAGCTTGAATGAACCCGCTCAATGATAATTGGTATGATCAACCGTAAGTCTTTTCCCAGTTTTCCATGGCTCATTTCAAACTCGGCCGTCGGAATAACTTCAGCAGTCATTTTTTCCATATATTTGGTGATCTCAATTTCACAACTCTTGAACTGGCTATAATCTCACATGAGAGTCCTGTAAAGTGCATTTTTGTTTATCAGTCCCAGCACTTCCCCAGAAGTCCATGCGAAACCAGAAATACAGTGTCACAGGCGATATAATTCGAAAAAGAACCGACCATGGCAAAACACCATCTACCAAGCAGACAGAAATTGGAAAGCTGTTTAAAAACAGCTTAGTGGTGACAATCCTGGTAGAAGGCACTGAAACAAACATGATTATATATTGAAAGTATATGAAAAGTATATAAAATAGAAAAGTAATACCCATAACGGTAAGATGGTATCAGTAGAAGTGGAGGCGGTAGATGCTCCTCTGGGTTATAACCTTCTACTGGGATGGAGTTGGGTAAATGAGATGAAGGCTGCCATGTATTCAGTCTTTCCAGTGCTCAAGTTCCCTCATCAAGGAAAAGCAGTCCATCAAGAACTACTCTCTGTTGAAGCTATTCAACCTGTATTTGAATTCACAAATAATACAAAGGTCAAAATGACACCCTACCAAGCAAAGAAACAACATACGAATATAAAATATATAGTAGTCTGAAAATGATTAATTTTTATGTTTCATCTTGATCTTTATCAATGTCAGACTGTGGCATATCCGCTAATCCCTTTGAAATCTTGAAGCCCCGAAATTCGGTGTTGTTGTTGTTGTGTCATTTACTGTAGTGTAGTCGAGCGCAGAGTCGATTCCAACACCTCGAATTGTTGTAACGAATTGAGCAAAGAAACAACATACGAATATAAAATATATAGTAGTCTGAAAATGATTAATTTTTCTGTTTCATCTCGATCTTTATCAATGTTAGACGGTGGCATATCCGTTAATCCCTCTGAAATCTTGAAGCCTGGAGTATTGAAATTCAGTGTTGCAGCTGCTGTGTCATTTACTTTAATGTAGTCGAGCATAGAGTCGATTCCAGCACCTCGAATTGTTGTAACTACCCCGCCTCAGCCAAAACTGGAAAAATAATGAAGAACCAGGCTTATAGCCATATTTAAATGGCAACAAGGTGAAGATGGTTCGTTAGTAAAGGCACAGGTATCATAGTTCCAAACCGCATCGTAATCGTCGAAGGCAATTAGTGCCTGATTCTTGTCGGAGTTTCCATGGCTTGTGATGATCCAATGGCGTAAAGGTTTTTAATCGTTTAACATAAAGATCAATGGCTTACAACCAGACACGATGACACTTGAGGGAATTGAAAGGGACAGGTACCATAGTTCCAAACCGCATCGTAATCATCGGAGTCGGTTAGTGCTTGATTCTTGCCAGAGTTTCCATGGCTTGTGATGATCCAACAGTGTAAAGGTTTTTAATCGTCTAACATAAAGATCAATGGATCGCAATCGGACACGATGACACTTGAGGGAATTGATCTAAGAGGGAAACACCTTACGGCGTAAATATAAGGAAAAAAATACATAATTATATTGGATTATGAGATTGGAGTTCCTCTCTACTATTATCCAAACTTCTTTAAGAGTTGAAATAGTTATTAAGTTATCTAATTCCAAATTTATTGATCCATATGTTACTTTTTTATAATATGTCAACTTTTTACCTAGCTAACTAATGAGTGAGAGCTAGAATGACTTATGTTCCCTATCACAAACCAAGAGAAAATATGATCCTCTACCTTTGAACTCAAAGGATCCAAATCTAGTTGAATTTCTTTAAAAAGTAGATTTAGAAGATTGGGAAGATCCTTCTAAAACAACACTCCATTGGAGTGCAAAATCAATTGATGTTCTTAGATCCCTTGGGACGATGACTTTGAATGTGAGTTCATTCAAAGGAATCTCTACATCATAGTGGAACACATTCATAATTCAATTTCTAATTCCAAGAGTAGTTTTTACCTATTAGATTATTTTTTGTTGGAAATCCTTTGGTGAAATCCATTTATATGTATATCTTGAAATGCAATGCTATGTCATTTTTAAAGTTGCTAACTGAAATTTCCCCAAAATCAATCCAATAATTCATAGAGAGGAAAAACCTCAAAATGCATGGGTGTATTTGGGATCCTTTGCCATTGAAGAGTGATGAAATATAATCCATCAAAATTGAAAGGAATCCAAGGCTTTATGCACAAACCTGCAATTTCCCCAAAACCATGGACTAGAATTGAGAATGGAATCTTGGTCTTCCTCACCACCAAACTTAATAATGAAACAACCAATTATATATGGGTAGATGAAGGCATATTTTTAAATCATTTTCTTCCAAGAGCATGAAATATATTTGTGGAGGTTAGAAACTAGGTTCTAAAGTCCATTGAAATGGTAAATCAAGTTTTTAGTGTAGTAAAAACATGCCTTGTTATTCGATTCCTGCCCCATGTGATTAGATAAGGAAGATTCTTCCAATAGAAAAGGAAGGGGAGATGAGGGGTAAACAAATGGAACTTTATAATTACCATTCTTATAAGACATGCTACTCAAAATTGTAGAAGATCCATCCAAAAAAACATTTGGGTGATAGTGCTCCAAAATACCAAAATTTGACTAGCTTCATGCCCATAGAAGCCAACCCCACCAATGGAAATACCAAAATTTGACTAGCCTCATGCCAATAGAAACCAACCCCACCAATTCCATTGAGGAGGCCCAAAAAGAACTTTAAGAATGAAAACAACTGTAGTGAATAGATAGTGCTATTCCCTAGCTATGGCCACTAGGCATAGAGGAAGGATCACACTCCAACACAACCATATAAAGTGCTCCAATATTATTTTCATTTTTTTATTTTTAAAATGCTAGCTATGGCCACTAGGCATACAGGAAGGATCACACTCCAACATAACCATATAAAGTGCTCCAAAATTATTTTCATTTTTTTATAATTAAAATGGGTACGAAAATTTATTAAGGGCATGGAAAATGGATAGTGGGGGATACAAATATGCACACACCTTCATCCCTACTCCACACTCAAATGATATAGACATGCACTTTCTCATTTATTTCTCAAACCCCCCACCACAGCAAGGCGTAAGCAAATCCCATGAGGAACAAGGCATAAGCAACTCCCATGAGGTGCAGATCCTCATCTTGACCCTCGTTTCCACCCCACAATCATAAAGTTTATGCCCTCGCACCTTAGACATGCTACACCTTAAAAATAAAGATGACCCCCTCACACCTACCCTATAATCATAAGCTTCATTCCCTCACACCTACCCCACAATCATAAGCTTCATGCCCTCACACTTGCTACACCTTAAAAATAAAGATAAAAATAAGAACTTAAGGTGTATAATTATAGATAAGTAGAAATCATCTCTTTAACCCTCACACTAATAAGGTAGTAAATAAAGAATGCATTTCTTAGAGAGAAAAATAAACATTTTTTCAAGGTTAAGTGATGGGACTACCTATGGGATTTCAACCTAATGACCATCACATAAATGAGTGCCTTAATAATGCAACCATTCACCAATTTCTCTATGCCCAATAGGTTAAGGACATGTAGATGAGCTTTGATCCACTGTGCACTAGTGAAAAAATTATTTTTAATATAGTTTCTTTGATTAACTACATATTGGACAACTACTTCAAAGTACCTCTAACTTGAAGACTAGACTTTTATAATAATTAAACCTGGTCTCAAAAACTCTTTACTTTCATCATTACATCTTATTCTTTTGAAACATTTCAATTTTTTTAAAACCTATATATTGTTGAAATAATAATTTCACCTGCCCATTTATTTCTACAAAAGAAAGTTTCTTACAGCAGGTTAAATGTAATTTTTGTTTGGTTGTTAAATACGCAAGTAAGACGCAGCAGCATGCATGTGTAATGTTCACATAACAGGAGCATCGTGCATGTGTAATGTCCACACAACAGTTTGTTGATTTCTAAGCAGAGACAAAAGTTTTTTTTGTGTTGAAATGAAATATGCAGCAGAGTAAATGAAACAAGAAGATTTTCTTTGACAGCGGTAAATGTAAGAAATTTTACTCACAGTGGTGTAAAATTTTACTCACAGTGGTGTAAAATTTCGGTGTAAAATTTCCAGAAGAGACAGGGTAATTGTTGTTTTTATTATTGAATACAAAGGTTTTATTGTGCATGTGAAACTCTTTATTCAGCAATCGAGCTTAGCTTCCCTGTATTAAGATCATGTAGAGAAAACAGAGCATTGTTATCTATTCTTTTGTGTTTGCAATTATCAAAAATTCCCAACATATATTACCAAATAAAATAATATATAGAAAAATATTATTAAAATAATTATTATTATACCAAACAAATAATATTATTTTATAAAAATACAATTTTATATAAATTGATTTAAAAGCGATTTTATGCATTAGTAGTTATAATATCTTTAAAGTTTTATATTATTTATAAAACGCTTAAATATATTTGAAAGCGATGCTTAAAATCTAGGTGGCTCTCGTGGCAAGGCAAGGGCTAACCAGCCTGCCATAGGACATTAAATGCCCTGGTACATGCATGCCCTATAACAATATAATACACAGCCTTGGTGGCTATATAAATTAAAAATAAAGACTGTGTATTATATTGTTATAGGGCATGCATGTACCAAAGCATTTAATGCCCTATGGTAGGCTGGTTAGCCCTACCATGATCACATTAGAAACCAACTCACTATGATCAAATTGTAGCCAGGGCGTTGCAACCTCAAAGGAAAGTAATTCGTTAACCTATATTACTATTCTCCACATGTTGTTGGGTTCATAACAAAGAACTCAATTGCTAATTCTCTATAAATACTTCTTTCGGGTTCATAACAAAGAACTCAATTGCTAATTCTCTATAAATACTTCTTTCGGTTCATGACAGATAAATTTCTTCCAAAATGTATTCTAAATGTGCTATTTATTTTTTAATATCTTTTTTGTTATTCTAAATTTTTTTAAATATATTTTCGTCAAAATTGGATCATCGTAAATTTAAATTATTAAATTTGTATAATTAAAATATAGATTTTTTTTAAATACTAAATATATCTATACATTAAAAATATAGTTTTAATAAAAAATTACGCTATCTTAAAAAAAAATAACTTTCCTATCCCATTATCAAAATTTGAAAAAACAAAAACAACGCGTTATGGAAGATGACAAAAACAACTGTAACATCATATTCCATAAAAAGACAAGACGTTAGAAAACATAAAATAGTTAGTGTGCCATGGTCGCCATTACTAAATTTAAAAAAAAACAAAACCGCCAACACACGTTGACCGAAAAATTCATTCCGTTTACCTATTCAGAATAATCCTTATCTGTTGCTTTTAATGACGTTTTAGACCTAAAGGTTTGAAGATTAATTAATGTGGATTCGATAGATTCACGTGCATCGGCGGGCCACAATTTTCTGGTAAATTTCTGAAAATATTTTCAAAAAATTTGATTGGTAAATTTCTGACAAAATTTTCAAAAAATTTGATAGTTGGAATGTTTGAATTATTTTGAATGCGGAAATAAATTCGGTACCATCAATTCCAAAAATACTCCAAATTATTAAATTTGACTCCTATCAACAAAATTTCCAGAAAATTTATGGAAATCTTACCGAATTTCTATTATTATAGAAGCGAATTATGGCCTAATTAGACACAAGTATGCTGCACACCGTGCAAAGTAGATGCAGAATATTTTATCACTGGCGTAATTTAACCAGGTGACTTTTTGGGTTGTTTTCATTCAATTTGACGTAGTATAACATGTTAATTTTTGAGATATTACACTCAAATATTTATTGAGATGATTTTTTGAATTATATTTGGATTTTTAAATAAAAATAATTAAATTTCTAAACAATTTTTAAACGTATAAATTTTAACAATTTAAAATTACAATTTTTTAAATTTTTGAACCAAAGTTGACAAATATTAAAATGGAAAAATCGATTCGTTAAACTATGGGCCGCACCCTGCATAGTATTTGTGCAATTAGAAATGATTGATTATGGCGAAATGTAACGTTCTTTTCGCATCGACACGTGGACATAACCTCATTTTATTGATTTTTTCCGGTAGGCAACCACCAATCAATTTGTTACAATGAAAACATGCAATGTTCCTAAATCTTAATTGACCTGCCTGCAATTTTTCCGAACTTGTCCGCTGGTGCCAATGAGAGGAGAAATGTTACCCATATTCAACATGGCTGCTGCAAAGTGACAGAGATCAGAGGCGCACAGCTTTTGAACACAACACACAAACATTGAACACAAAACACACATCCATTCATCTATTAACAGGTATATATACAAGTTGGAGAAGTTTCTGGAGATCAGTTCGGGCGGTGGCTTCTTGAAGAAGCTAGCCCCTTTGTCAACATAACTGCGGATTTCTAAAATCAGCATTTAAATCGTTGTTGAACATTGGTAGCGGGTAGTTGGAATTACTTAGTTTCTTCCAACACTCCCCCTTAATTCCAACTATATAACAAACATCTGACATGTGCTGGTCTAAGTCTCAGCTAGGCTTACAACATAATTTGGATTTTCTACAATGCACAACTTACTTCTACACATTTCAAATTTAGCCTTTCCAAGAGGCTTGGTGAATATGTCAGCCACATTTTCATTTGCATTACAATATGATAGGTCAATTTCTTTTGATTGCAATTCTTTTCTTACAAAATGATGTTGTGTCTCAATGTGTTTTTTCCTTGCATGATATATAGGATTGTTTGCCAATTTGATAGTGCTTTGATTGTCACATCTCATTATTGTAGGTGCTTGTTGTGTTTTTCCAACATCTTCAACGATCCTCCTAAGCCATATTGTTTCACAGGTAGCACTGCATAATGCTTTATATTCAGCTTCAATGGATGACAATGAAACAGTTGGTTGTTTCTTACTACTCCATGATATTGGTCCTGAACCAATATTGAACACGTATCCAATTGTAGGTTTCCTATTATCTGGATTTCCTGCCCAGTCAGAATCAGAATAACCTACCAATTCAACATCAAATTCATCAGTATACATAATACCAAAATTAAGTGTTCCTTTCAAATATCGAAGGACTTTCTTTGTTGCTTTCCAGTGGCTTTTGCAAGCCTTAGCCATGAACTGACTAAGTATGCTGACAGAATATGCTATATCTAGCCTGGTAGTGGTGAGATAGTTCAAACTTCCCACCAGTTGACGGTACATAGTGCCATTCACCTCTTTGGTTCCATCATCATTGAACAATTTGACATTCTGTTCTAAAGGAGTAGATGCTGTCTTGCATTCAATCATATTGAATCTTTTAAGGATTTCCCTTGTATATTTGCTTTGTGTGATTAGTGTCTTACCAGGTTCTCTCCAAACTTCAAGACCTAAACAATAATGCAATTCACCAATATCCTTCATCTCAAATACATGTGACAACTGATTTTTAATTTCTTCAATTAACTTGCATGCATTTCCTATTATGATAAGATCATCAACATATATAGATATTAAAGCAACATTCTTGTCTTCATCTTCCTTGATGTATAAGTTAGGATCATTCTTGCTTCTCATAAAACTTTTCTCATAAAAGAAAGAATCAATTTTCACATACCATGATCTTGGTGCTTGTTTAAGGCCATATAAAGCTTTCTTTAACCTGCAAACCATACGCTCATGTCCCTGTTTTACAAACCCTTCAGGCTGTACTAAATAAACTTCTTCTTTTAATTCACCATTCAAAAAAGAAGATTTGACATCTAACTGATGCATTTTCCAATTATATTTTGTAGCTAATGCAATCATGATTCTAATTGTGTTCAACTTAGCTACAGGTGCAAAAGTATCTTCATAATCAATTCCCTCCTTTTGTGAATATCCTTTTGCAACCAATCTAGCTTTATGTTTATCAATACTTCCATCAGCATTAAATTTAGATTTATAAAGCCATTTGCATCTTATGGGAACTTTGTTTTTAGGCAATTCTATTAATTCCCATGTGTCATTCTTCATTATAGAGTTATATTCTTCATTCATTGCATTTCTCCATTCTTCATATTCTTTAGCTTCTTCATAGCTTGAAGGTTCTACAACATTCATAACAAGAGACATTAATGCATAATCTTTATACCTTACAGGTACCTGACTTTGACGTGATGACCTTCTTGGAGTTTTACTGCTTTCATCTTTCTTTTTGTTTTGTGGATTCCCCTCTCCGGTTCTTGGAGTATCATGACTGCTTGATGCTAATTGCTCTTGATCTTGTACCTGTTCCTGTGCTTGTTCCTATTCTTGTTCAACACTTGTGTCTAATTTGACATAATCATCAATATTATGCCATACACTAGTATTATTTATTTTATCACCTTCATTTGCATTCTCATGAAAGACCACATCCCTACTTGCAAGCAGTCTATACTGGGATCAAACAACTTGTATTCTTTCTGATTATCACAATAGCCAATAAATATGCACTTAATTGACTTCACATCAAGTTTTCTTCTTTCATCTTTTGGAATATGAGCAAATGCCTTGCAACCAGAAACTCTTAAATGACTCACTTTTGGTTTGTACCCATAAAATGCTTCAAAAGGTGTTTTAAGCTCTAAACTTTTGGTTCGACTCCTATTTTTCAAATAAACAAAAGTATTAATGGCTTCAGCCCAAAAAACATTAGAGATATTTTTACCTTGAGGCATACTATGTGAAAATTCAACTAGTGCTCTGTTTTTCCTCTCAGCAACTCCATTTTGCTGAGGTGTATGTGGCACTATAAATTGTTGCTGAATCCCATTGCTTTTACAATATTTATTAAATTCTCTTGATCTAAATTCTCCCCCTTGATCAGATCTCAAAATTTTGATGTAATTACCAGTTTGCTTTTCCACCATACTCTTAAATTCTTTAAAGTACTCAAAAACATCACTCTTTATTCTTATGAAATAAGTCCATGTATATCTAGATCTGTCATCCACAAAAATAAGAAAATACCATGCTCCACCAATAGTTCTAGTTTGCATAGGTCCACATACATCAGTATGAATTAATTCAAGCATTTCCCTTTGCCTTTTTTCTTTATGTATAGGAAATTCCTCCCTATGTTGCTTTCCCAGTACACATGCTTCACATTCAACATGATCATTCTTCAAGACAGGAAGACCTTCAACCATTGTATTCTTTTGAAGTAGAATTAAATCTTTGTGATTTAGATGTCCATACCTTTGATGCCATAAATCTATTGTTGATATTGTTGTAGATGCCAACGCTTGATGACTTTTCTTGGTCACATCCAACTTATACAAGCCTCCAACTCTGGTTCTTGTAGCAATAACGTTGTGCTTATCTTGAATATCTTTCACTACACACTGTGATTTAACAAATTCCACCTTCAAGCAATAGTAGAAACAGAGATTAAATTCTTTTTGATATCAGGAACATACATCACATTATGGATCTATTTCTCTTGTCCATTAGGCAAATTTACACCTATTACTCCATAACCTTGAACATTAAGTGATCTTTTATCTCCTAGACAAACATATGTTCCATCAATATTTTCATGATATTCATCAAACCACTCCTTATTACAAGACATATGGAGTGACGCACCATAATCAATGAACCAAGCATTCTTATCATCATTTTCTACAGACAATGCAGCATCAGAAACAAACAATTTGAGATTTTTAAATCCATCACTGATTGAGGTATCTTTGTCCACAAATTTTCCAATATGCCTTCTGTTTCTTTGCGTAGACTTATTATATTTCCTTTTATAAAAAACTTTAGAATGATGCCCAGGTTTGCCACAATAATAACACTCATCATTTCTCTTTGGAAATTTAGACTGTGTCATACCTTTTTGTTTTTCTTGAAACTTGCCTACTTTGTTCTTGTCCCATGGCTTGCCTTTGTATGGATATTTTCCCTTGGCCACCAATGCCAAATCTGAACTGCTAGAGACCAAATTAAAGCTCTTCATCCTCTCCTCCTCTTGTAGAAGAATTCCTGACAATTCATCAAATGTAGGGGGTTTCTCTCTAGCTACAAGACTTGAAACAAATATTTGATAATCTTGCACTAAGCCATTTAATATGATGGTGACTAAGTCAGTATTAGACACCTTTTCACCAATATCTCCTAACCTATCACTTAAATCTTTGACACGAGATATGAAATTGCTTATACTTTCATTTGCTTACATTTTTAGAGATAAAAGCTTAGTCTTCAAAAACAAGATTCGGTTTGTATTTGTTGTTTCATACAAACCCTTCACCGTATCCCATGTTTCTTTTGATGTCTTGCAATCTCTGATGTGAGGAATAATGTTGTCCTTTACAGACATACGTAGCAATACCTTTTCTTTTGTCTCCCTTCTCTCCCAATCTAGAATAGAACCTGCAACAGTGGGTTTGGGCTATCCCCACTTATAATGGACCACAAATTATTTCCATCTAAAGTAGTCATTAACTTGAATTTCCAATTCACATAATTTCTCCATCACTTTTGGTGGATTCGTTCATATAATTATCAAGCAATAAATTTGCCATGATGGAAAAAAAACTTTATCCTATCACCAAAATGCCACCAAATCCAAATGCACCAAATTTCACTATGTGTAAACTCACGTTGCAGATTACAAAGCAACAGAATAGCATAAGAAACCCACTTTTACCCTTTAGTATAAATTCAAACTTTCAGCTTCAAAAATAATTACTTGACCAAACTAACACAATGTTCCTGGCAACTAGACTCTTGTACTTATTGGCTGAAACCCACAAAACAAGGATTGATCACAAAGGAAACAAAAACCTGCACAAAATGATATGCCTTTACAGGAGCTTACATCACTATAAATCTTAGTTGGTCATAACATCTGGAACTTCAGCTGATACAATCTTAAAAATAGATTCTTTAATCTTACTCCAGTTGTGGTTATAAAAATGCAGCAACACAATCTTCAAAGAAAACAACGTAACTTGTTCTGTCCAATTTATTTTTTGTAGCAGCACGCAATGCAGTTTATGTTTCTGTGCGACAATAAAAACAAGCAAGAAAGAATTAAACACAAATTGTTGTTATGAATAGCAGCAGCGCCAACAACTCACACAATCAGCAATGTCTCTCATAAGCAGCCAACGTGGTCATCAACACCGCTATCCCTTATCGTTCTCTGCGATGGCCGCCACACTCACAAATACAAAATACTCACATAGAACTTGGAACTCAACTGCTTCACACGACACTCACCACCAAGCCTCACACAGTGCTCACCATATAGCAACACACAGTTCACAGCTCACGGCTCACACAGCTCTCGACCACACAGATCACAGCTCATGGCTTACACATCTCTCGACCACACAGCAATACACAGCTCACAGCTTTGATACCATGACAGAGATTAGAGGCACACAGCTCTTGAACACAACACACAAACATTGAACACAAAACACACATCCATTCATCAATTAATAGGTATATATACAAGCTGGAGAAGTTTCTCGAGATCAGTTCAGGCGGTGGCTTCCTGAAGAAGCTAGCCCCTTTGTCAACATATCCACCGACTTCTAGAATCAACATTTAAATCGCTGTTGAACATTGGTAGCGGGTAGTTGGAATTACTTAGTTTCTTCCAACACAAAGTCTGTAAAGGTGGTGTTATGATTAGCGCTAGTAGGTAGTAACTTGCAAATTTGTAGAGCCTCCCCTAAATAGTTGTTGATCGAAGTGCAGAAGTCCCTTTTGGCTTCCCAAATCAGTGTAGTATTTGTTATCAAATGTGCTAGGAGTGTCCAGATCTAAGGGCGAGAGGGTGTTGTCCCCACCAGCACTAGGGCAGTTTGCCCTTACAGAAGTGGCGAACGAAGCGTGAATGTTGGATCCGTTGTAGATGTCGGCTCTAAATGTGGTGCACCACACTTGGCCAATTCTATGAACACCTGTAACATAAATAATATCATCGGATGATAATTATTATTAAATTTGAAAATAGTACAAATATGAGAGCGCAGAATCAATCATTTGATGGCACAGAATTTATGGCGTGAGTAATGGCGTACACGAGAGTGCAACGAGGTCCTTGGTAGAAAGACCGTCGGCTGTAAAAGATGAAATGAGGGCGCTGAGATTGGAAGCCGGAGACGGAATATTGTTGTATGTTGTGCTTAAACTCGCAGTCGTAGAGTCTCGCCTTCCTAGAAGTACCGTCCATGTTGGACCATGGAAAATTTTAAGAACCCCCCCTAAATTTATAAATATAATAAATGGGCGAATCTCCATGGTATATAGGAAAAATGAAAGGCGATTTTATCAATAATATAATATGTATATATAATTTTTTGGCGAATCTCTCACCAGGGATGGCGAATATTTTACTCAATTATAAAATCTTGTAATATCTTGGCAAGTTTTTCACTAAATAATAAAACTTTGTAAAGTCCTAATGAATCTTAGCATTGTCAACTCTTAGAGAATTTTTTGAAAAAGTATAAAACCATATATGAAAAGAGCCACATGGTGGCAATATCACTGTTTTTT
>APFE030118362.1:0-10071 GCA_000404065.3 Pinus taeda
CAGTTATAGATGTAGTTTCTATCTATCCTCTAATCTTTGCTCTTCAAGGAAACTTAATGTGTTCATTTCAGTTTTCTTCATGTTAATATATTTAACTATATAATGAGTTAAAACCACAATCGTTTTTACTGATTCCTTTAGTTGGGCTTAATTTATTATCATAGTTTTATGGATCCAATTAGTGTTCGACGGCATTCAGATCATTACATTTATTCATTGACTTAGTTTATCTGTGTGAAGGTTTGTGGTTTTATTTAAATTGGTTTCTTACTTTCACATTTATCTGTTTGTGAATTCTTTTTCTCAATTAAAAATACATTGGACTTACTCTCAAAATTAGTTTTGGATGAGCCATCCAATAAAAAGGATAATTCCTCTAAAAAATTTGTTTTAGATTATTATATTTCTCTAAATACTTTTCAATTATATTTTTACATTTTACAAATATGTTTTTTAGTTATATCTTATAACTTATGTTACATTTAAATTTTTAGATTATTGGATTTCTCTAAATAATGTTAAATTATATTTTTACATTTTACAAATATACTTTTTACTTAAAAATATGTTTTTTATTTATATCTTATAATTTATGTTACATCTTGATTTTCATTAGTACTTTGGTTAAATTCAATATATTTTAAATTGTATATTCATACATTTAATTTATTTTAAATAAATTTTTATTAATAGCATTTAATTTGTTTTGAGTGATCCCTTTATTAATATTGTGTTTAGTTTAATTTAAATTTTAAAATGATTTTCAAATTTAAATATTTAATTTGTTATCTAAGTTTGGCACTATATTTACTATTGGTATGACGTAGTATGATATATTTTTTAATTAAAATAACACAATGTGCAAAGAGAAAAGTTTGAAATTAAATAAAGTGATAATGTTCTTATATTTAAATATTTATGATAAAATTAAATTATACTATAAATGCTTTTTAAGATTTCCTTTGAATATATATATTTTATTAAAATTTTCAACTACAACATGTATATATATAAATTCTTAGAAACCTAGATTGTGTTAGACTAGGGAAGGCTCACCTAGAGTGGGCTAGGATACACTAAATTAGACTAGGCTACACAAAGATAGAATAACTTTATGCTAGGGTGTGGTCTATCCAAAAATAGGATAGGCTACTTACTCTATAGTAGGGTAAATTAAGCTAGAGTAGGCTAGGCTATGCTAATATAGAGTAGACTAAGGTAAGCTAGAGTAGGCTAGGCTACACTAGGATACACTAAGGTAGGTTAGGCTAGGCAAGGGGAGGTTAGGTTAGGTTAGGCTAGGCTAGGAGAAGTTAGGCTAGGTTAGGTTAGGCAAGGTTAGGTTATGGTAAGCTTAGGCTAGGCTAGGTTGGGCTAGGCTAATTTAGGTTAGGTTAGGTTACGTTACGCTAAGATAGGTTAGGCTAGGCTAATTTAGGTTAGGTTAGGGTGGATTCTGCTAGGATAGGGTAGGCTAGGGTAGGCTAGAGTAGGCTATAGTAGGGTAGGTTAGTTTAGGTTAAGCTAGGTTATTCCAAGCTCGAGTAGGTTGGGCTATGTTAGGCTAGAGTAGGTTAGGTTAGAGTAAGCTAGCCTAGGCTAGGCTAGGCTATGCTAGAGTAGGCTAGGCTAAGTTTGGTTTGGTCAGAGTAGGCTACGGTATAGTAGGCTAGAGTGGGCTAGGCTAGGTTAGAGTAGGTTAGAGTACGCTAGGCTATGCTAGGCTAGGCTAGGTTAAGCTAGGCTAGAGTAGGTGAGGCCAAGTTAGGTGAGAGTACGCTAAGGGCTAGGCCAGGGTATGCTAGAGTTGGCTAGGTTAGATTAGATTAGGCTAGACTCGGCTAGGCTAGGATAGAGTAGGTTAGGCCAAGCTAGGCGATAGTAGGCTAGGGGCTAGGCTAGAGTAGGCTAGTCTAGAATAGGCTAGGTTAGAGTAGGATAGGTTAGATTAGGTTAGGCTATATTAGGCTAGGCTAGGTTAAGCTAGAGTAGGCTTGAGTAGGCTCGGCTAGAGTCGATTAAGCTCAGCTAGAGTAGGATAGGCTAGGCTAGTTTAGGCTAAGATAGAGTAGGTTAGGCTAGATTAGGTTAGTTTAGGGTAGGCTAGGATAGAGTAGTTTAGGGTTGGTTAGTTACCTTAGGCTAGGCTAAAGTACGTTAAGCTACAATAGGCTAGAGTAGGTTACGCTAGGGTAGGTTAGGCTAGGCTAGTTAAGGCTAGGCTAAAGTAGGTAAGCCTAGGTTTGGCTAAGCTAGAGTAGTTTAGGCTATAGTAGAGTAGGGAAGGTTATGCTAGTTTAGGCGAGGCTAGAGTAGGTTAGGCTAGAGTAGGCTAGTGTAGGCAAGACTAGGTTAGGGTAGAGTATGGTAGGTTAGGCTTTAGTAGGCTAGGCTATAGAAGGTTAGGCTAGCTTATGCTAGGGTAGGTTAGTCTAGGTTAAGCTAGGCTAGAGTGGGTTAGGCTACAATAGAGTAGGGTAACTTATGCTAGTTCAGGCTAGGTTAGGCTACACTAGAGTAGGTTAGGCTATAGTAGGCTAGTGTAGGGTAGACTAGGATAGGGTAGAGTAGGGTAGGTTAGGCTATAGTAGGCTAGGCTAGAGTGGGTTAGGCTAGGCTATAGTACTTTAGGCTAGAGTAGAGTAGGGTAGAATATGCTAGTTAAGGCTAGGTTAGGATAGGCTAGAGTAGGCTAGTGTAGGCTAGACGAGGTTAAGGTTAGTAAGGTAGGTTAGCCTACAGTAGGCTAGGCTAGAGTAGGTTAGGCTAGAGTAGGCTAGTCTAGGCTAGGTTAGGCTAGGCTAGAGTAGGTTAGGATAGAGTAGGCTAGTCTAGGCTAGGTTAGGCTAGGCTAGGTTAGGCAAGGCTAGGCTAGGTTAGGCTATGTTAGGCAAGGTTAGTCTAGGCAAGTTTAGCTTAGGTGAGGCTACTTTAGGTTAGTGAAAGCTAGGCTGAACTAAGTTAGGTTAGGTTAGGTTAGACTGGGCTAGGCTAGGTTAGGTTAGTCTAGGCTAGGTTAGGTTAGGCTAGCCTAGTCTAGGTTAGGCGAGGTTAGGTTAGATTAGTTTACGTTAGCTTAGTTGAGGCTAGATTAGGCTAGGTTGTAATGTTAGTTTAGGTTAGGCTAGGTTACACTATGCTACAGTAGGGTAGGTTAGGCTATAGTTGGCTAGGTTAGAGTAGGTTAGGCTAGCTTGTGCTAGAGTAGTTTAGGCTAGCTTGTGCTAGAGTAGGTTAGGCTAGCTTGTGCTAGAGTAGGTTAGGCTAGGTTTTTGCTAGGCTAGAGTAGGTTAGGCTAGAGTAGGCTATTGTAGGCTACAGTAGCTTAGGGTAGAGTAGGGTAGGTTAGGCTATAGTAGGGTAGGCTAGAGTAGGTTAGGCTAGAGTAGGCTAGGTTAGGTTAGGCTAGAGTAGGCTAGGGTAGGGTAGGTTATGGTAGGCTAGGCAAGGTTAGGCTAAGGCTAGGCTAGGTTAGGCAAGGCTAGGTTAGGCTATGTTAGACAAGGTTAGGTTAAGCGAGTTTAGGTTAGGAAAGGCTAGGTTAGGTTAGGCAAGGCTATGCTAGTCTAGGTTAGGCGATGTAAGGTTAGATTAGGTTACATTAGTTTAGGTGATGTTAGGTTAGGCTATAGTAGGCTCATTTAGGCTGGGCTATGCTACAATTGGTAGGTTAGTTTAGGTTAGTCTAGGTTAGATTATGCTAGAGTAGGGTAGGTTAGGCTAGGTTAGGCAAGGTTAGGTTAGGCAAGTTTAGGTTAGGAAAGGCTAGGTTAGGTTACCCAAGGCTACGCTAGTATAGGTTAGGCAAGGTTAGTTTAGATTAGGCTACATTAGCTTAGGTGAGGCTAGGTTAGGCTAGATTAGGCTCAAGTAGGTTGGGCTATGCTACAATTGGTAGGTTAGTTTAGGCTAGTGTAGGTTAGACTATGTTGTAGTAGGTTAGGTTAGGCTATAGTAGACTAGGCTAGAGCACGTTAGGTTAGACCATGCTAGAGTACGTTAGGTTAGGCTATAGTAGACTAGGTTAGAGCACGTTAGGCTAGCTTGTGCTAGAGTAGGTTAGGCTACTGTAGGGTAGGTTAGGCTATAGTAGACTAGGCTAGAGTAGGTTGGCTAGCTTGTCCTAGAGTAGGTTAGGCTAGGTGAGACTAGGCTAGAGTAGTTTAGGTTATAGTAGAGTAGGGTAGGTTATGCTAATTTAGGCTAGGTTAGGCTAGGCTATAGTAGGTTAGGCTAGAGTAGGCTGGTGTATGCTAGAGTAGGTTAGGCTATACTAGGGTAGGTTAGGCTATAGTAGGATAGGCTAGAGTAGGCTAGGTTAGGTTAGGCTACAGTAGGGTAGGGTAAGGTAGGTTAGGCTATGCTAGGCTAGGCTAGGTTAGGAAATGATAGGTTAGGCTAGTTTAGGTAAGGTTAGGTTAGGAAAGTTTAGGATAGGCAAGGATAGGATAGTCTAAGTTAGGTTAGGTTAGGTTAGACTAGGTTAGACTAGGTTAGGTTAATCTAGCCTAGTCTAGGTTATGCAAGGTTAGCTTAGGCTAGCCTAGTATAGGTTAGGCGAGGTTAGGTTAGATTAGGTTACATTAGCTTAGGTGAGGCTAGCTTAGGCTAGGTGAGGCTAGAGTAGGCTCAAGTAGGCTAGGCTATGCTAAAGTTGGTAGGTTAGTTTAGGTTAGGCTAAGTTCAACTCTACTAGAGTAGGTTAGGTTAGATTAGGTTAGTCTAGTTTAGGCCATGCTAGAGTAGGTTAGGGTAGGTTAGGCTAGAGGAGGCTAGGCTAGAGGAGAGTAGGGTAGGCTAGAGTAGTATAGGCTACGCTAGGCTAGAGTAAGCTAGGCTAACTTAGTCTTGGCAAGTGTAGGTTTATCTAGAGTAGACTAGGCTATGATACGTTAGGCTTGGCTAGGTTAGAGTAGGCTAGAGTAGCCTAGGTTATGATAGGATAGAGTGGGATATGCTAGGATAAGGTAGGCTAAAGTAGGATAAGCTAGGATGTAGTAGGCTAGGCTAGGGTAGGCTAGGTTAGCCTAGGTTGTGCTAGGCTAGAGTAAGCTAGAGTAGGCTAGGCCAAAGTATGGCAGAGTAGGCTAGGTTAGGGTAGTCTAGAGTAGGCTTGGCTATGCTAGGGTAGAATAGTCTAGGCTAGGGTAGGATAGGATAGTTAGGCTAGGTTAAGCTAGGCTAGAGTAGGTTAGGCTATGCTAGATTAGGCTAGGCTAGGTAAAATTAGGCTAGGGTCTGGGCTAGTCTAGGATTGGGTAGGCTAGGCTAGAGTAGATTAGGCTAGATTATGGTAGGTTAGAGTTGGTGGATAGGCTAGGCTAGGCTAGAGTAGGCTAGGCTAGCCTAGACTAGCCTAACATAAGCCAGGCTATGCTAGGTAGGGATAGGCAAAGCTAGAATAGGGTATGTCATGCTAGGCTAGAGTAGGTCAGGTAAGATTAGGATAGGGTAGGTTAGGTTAGGTTAGGCTAGAGTAGGTTAGCCTATGCTGGATTAGGCTAGGCTAGAGTAGTTTAGGCTAGAGTAGAGTAGGGTAGGTTAGGCTAGAGTAGGCTAGACTAGAATAGGCTACAGTAGGTTAGGCTACACTTGAGTAGGCTAGACTAGGCTAGTTTAAGCTAGAGTAGGTTAGGATAGGTTAGGCCAAAGTAGTTTAAGATAGTTTAGGCTAGGCAAGGGTAGTTTAAGCTAGAGTAGAGTAGGGTAGGTTAGTCTAGTTTAGGCTAGGTTAGTCTAGGCTAGAGTAGGTTAAGCTAGAGTAGGCTAGGGTATGCTAGAGTAGGTTAGGCTAGAGTAGAGTGTGTTTGGCTATAGTAGGTTAGAGGCGATTATGCCGGAGTATGCTAGAGTAATAAGTTGGGCTATAGTAGGCTAGAGTAGGTCAACCTACACTATGCTAGAGTAGGTTAGGCTATAGTAGGTTAGGCTAGGTTAGGTTAGGCTAACATATGCTAGGTTAGGCTAGGTTAGGCTAGGCTAAGCTAGGCTAGGTTAGGTTAGGTTAGGCTAGGTTAGCTTAGTCTAGGCTAGGTTACGCTAAGCTAGGGTAGGCTAGACTAGGTTTGGAGAAGCTAGTGTATATTAGGCTAGGGTAGATTAGGTTGGGCTAGGTTAGGCTACACTAGACTAGGCTAGGTTGGACTAGGCTAGGTTAGAGTATATTAGGCTAGGCGAAAGTAGACTAGGCTAGCTTAGGCTAGGCTAGGTTAGATTAGACTAGGCTAGGTTAGGCTATGCTAGGATTGGTTAGGTTAGGTTAGGTTAGAGTAGGATAGGTTAGATTAGGTTAGGCTATATTAGGCTAAGTTAGGCTAGGCTAGGCTAGAGTAGGCTTCAGTAGGCTCGACTAGAGTTGATTAAGCTCAGTTAGAGTAGGCTAGGCTAGGCTAGTTTAGGCTAAGATAGAGTAGGTTAGGTTAGGTTATGCTAGGATAGAGTAGTTTAGAGTGGGTTAGCTACCTTAGGCTAGGCTAAAGTAGGTTAAGATACAATAGGCTAGAGTAGCTTACGCTAGGCTAGGTTAGGCTAGGCTAGTTAAGGCTAGGCTAAAGTAGGTAAGGCTAGGTTAGGCTAAGCTAGAGTAGTTTAGGCTATAGTAGAGTAGGGTAGGTTATGCTAGTTTAGGCTAGGCTAGAGTAGGTTAGGCTAGAGTGGGCTAGTGTAGGCAAGACTAGGTTAGGGTAGAGTATGGTAGGTTAGGCTATAGTAGGCTAGGCTAGAGTAGGTTAGGCTAGCTTAGGCTAGGGTAGGTTAGTATAAGTTAAGCTAGGCTAGAGTGGGTTAGGCTACAATAGAGTAGGGTACCTTATGCTAGTTCAGGCTTGGTTAGGCTACGCTAGAGTAGGTTAGGCTATAGTAGGCTAGTGTAGGCTAGACTAGGATAGGGTAGAGTAGGGTAGGCTAGGCTCTAGTAGGCTAGGCTAGAGTGGGTTAGGCTAGGTTAGGCTAGGCTATAGTAGTTTACGCTAGAGTAGAGTAGGGTAGAATATGCTAGTTTAGGCTAGGTTAGGATAGGCTAGAGTAGGTTAGACTAGAGTAGGCTAGTGTAGGCTAGATGATGTTAGGGTAGAGTAGTGTAGGTTAGCTTATAATAGGCTGGGCTAGAGTAGGTTAGTCTAGAGTAGGCTAGTCTAGGCTACGTTAGGCTAGGGTAGGCTAGGCTAGGCTAGGCTAGTCTAAGCAAGGCTAGGCTAGGTTAGGCTATGTTAGGCAAGGTTAGGTTAGGCAAGTTTAGGTTAGGTGAGGTTAGTTTAGGTTAGGGAAAGCTAGGCTGGTCTAAGTTAGGTTAGGTTAGGTTACACTGGGCTAGGCTAGGTTAGGCTAGCCTAGCCTAGTCTAGGTTAGGCAAGGTTAGGTTAGGCTAGCCTAGTCTAGGTTAGGCGAGGTTAGGTTAGATTAGTTTACATTAGATTAGGTGAGGCTAGATTAGGCTAGGTTGGTTGGTTAGTTTAGGTTAGGCTAGATTACACTATGCTAGAGTAGGGTAGGTTAGGCCATAGTTGGTTAGGTTAGAGTAGGTTAGGCTAGCTTGTGCTAGAGTAGGTTAGGCTAGGCTAGAGTAGGTTAGGCTATAGTAGGCTAGTGTAGGCTAGAGTAGGTTAGGGTAGAGTAGGGTAGGTTAGGCTATAGTAGGCTAGGCTATAGTAGGTTAGGCTATAGTAGGCGAGGTTAGGTTAGGCTAGTGTAGGCTAGGGTAGGGTAGGTTATGCTAGGCTAGGCGAGGTTAGGCTAAGGCTAGACTAGGTTAGGCAAGGCTAGGTTAGGCTAGGTTAGGCAAGGTTAGGTTAAGCAAGTTTAGGTTAGGAAAGGCTAGGTTAGCTTAGGCATGGCTATGCTAGTCTAAGTTAGGCGAGGTTAGGTTAGATTAGGTTACATTAGCTTAGGTGATGCTAGGTGATGAGCCCCAATTTTGGTACAATTTGGGCTCATTTTGGCCTATTTTACTTGCTCAAACCATTCATTTTTATTTGCTTATGCATGCATTTCTTAGTTTATTCATGTTGTTTGTAGGAAGAAGGTTAGGCTCTTTATCTACGTGACTAATGCATTATGATCCCAGGTTTTGGCATTAAAAAGGGAGCAAGAGACAACGAAAGAGGAGACAAGGAGACAATGAGGTGGATCTGCTGATTTCGTGGAGTGATGTCCACGGTCTTGGGGCATTCCTCGTGATTCCCACGAAGAACTCTGAGCTCCAATCAATCTCCCCTCCGAGCTTCAAAAGCAGCCAGTTGTCCTACAGGAACAACAATCATAAACTGTTCTACCAGAACAACAGTTCTGACTGGCTCACAAATCCGCAGTTAAACTCCAGTTGGACAGCCGAGCTCCTAGAATCAAGGCTACTTGGCGGATCATCATTTTTTTGTATAAATATGGAGGCCTTAGCCTTAGATAGGTTGTTGAGTCTCTCGGTTTATCATTATAATTTTGAAGCAGTTCAGTTTCGTTCTTTTGGTGTAAGCCAATTTGGCATGACTTCGAATTATGAATAAAGAAGACAGTTTGTGATCTATTCCTGAGTTTTATTAGGAGACTATATCTCTTAGGTTAGGGCCCAACCTGAGAGCCATAGATCCCCTCTGCTGTAGTGCTGTTTCTATTTCATTCCCAGCATTTGAAGTTTTCCTCTGTTCATGCAATTTGAATTTCAGTAGTTTGGTGATTTGATTTTTGTACGAGTAGGATAGATTTTTGCTTATGATGCAGTTGTTCCCATTTGCTTAGCGTAGCAGAGGATTAATACCATCAATTGGAGCTCCAGCAAAACGGTTGTTAAGGTTCACTGCCATCTCTTTTGAAGATTGGGGTGCAGTCCATAGCGGACCACCAAAAACACGCATTACTTTGTTTGATACAGTTATGGTTTGGATTTAGATGCTTCCTTGTCATTTACACTTATCACAGATCTCTTCATCACAACCCCATACGTATTTCTCTTTGCGTTTTGGATTACTGTTCAATGAAATCATGGCACACTTAATGTAGGTTGATGCATTTCCGGTTTGATAAACAGTTTCGATCATTTGTTTCATTTACACTCTTCTCCCTCTCGTTTCATTATCATCCTTTCCATTTTGATCCTGCATGCAACCACGTTTCCTTGACCTATACTACGTTCTGTCCTCTCCTCAAAGTCTTCCAGTCCTCACGTAGCTTCATTCCTTGACCCTTCATTGACATCACTTCAACCTACTCCCTACACCCGTTTCCCATCTCATCCTTCCGCCTTTGTGCCATCACCAGCCTGATCCCTACCTCACACATCCCTTCCTACCATTCCATCACCCCTCCATCACTTCAATCCTTCACGGTGGATCATCCTGTAGCAGTTTAGAGACATCCTGTAGAAAACCCTAAGTATCCTGTAGGATCCCCTGCGACATCCTGTAGGAGGTCATTCACGCGGTTGCTGAGCATCTGAACGTGGAAAACCTCTGTGGATGAATGCCAAGGGTCCATAGGGACTTCACCTAGCCTTCCCAACCTATCCCACGCTTTCCTTCCTTCTCCACCCCACCTGCACAACCAAACCCTAATAAGCATAAAATCGCAATCATTCCACCCACTTACTGAAAAAGTACAAAACCATGTATTTTATGATGCAAGTAGTTTAGACCCATGCATTTTCACTTATTAAAGGTAGTAGCAGCATTTGTAGAAGTTTCGTCCACATTCATTGCATTATAGAAGTTAGAATAGTTAAATTAGGGTTTCCTAGGTTTCCATGCTTTGATTTGCTTTTAGTTCATTTTTGTCAAGTAGCTTAGTCTCCTTTGAGCTAGCTTTCGTCCATTATTGATAAAGATTCTTCTGTGAGCCTATAGAAGTTGGCTTGAGCCCTAGCGGACTTGTGCCAGCTGACCAAGTGACAGCTGCGACAAGAGCTAGTACTTGTGCATATAGCACCGTCGCTTCCAAGTTTGTATGAACAACCGGGTTGATAAAATGAGAGACAGGAAGCCTCAGGAATTGTAGCATTATTGCTACAATACTGGAGCTCACCATCTTTTTGGCGCCGTTGCCGGGGAAGCGTCAGAGTATTAGTAATTGTTGCTTTTCTTCTAA
>APFE030118363.1:2609-14622 GCA_000404065.3 Pinus taeda
CGATAGATCTTTCTAACGAGCTATCATACGCGTCAAACGGAGATCGTATGCCAAAGTTACGACCCCGGGAAATTGATGTACCAATTTACCCAAAACGGGGCCCACAATTGGGCGTTTCATCTTCTAAGGGTCGGTTTTGGAATGTGAAGGGTTTTCCATTGTTTCTCAATAATAAATAGGCCTTCGAGCCTCATTGTAACACAAGTTCGGAACAGTTCAGAGACATGTAGCCGCACAGCTCTTCTCAGAGATAAGCTACCATCGCCCTAGCTGGGTTATTTCCAATTCTGGTTGTAAGCATATTTCCGTATTTTCCATTAATGAAATGAAGTATTATTTCCACTGCATCTTTGTGTATATGGTTATCTCTATATTTTTTTGCATTCCTGTCTAAATCTGGATCATAAAATGTAAGACTTTTCGATAATCTAGTGAATAGGGTGGTTCTTGGACCTCATATGCTAAAGGAAATGGAGAAGGATATTTAATGTCAAGAAAAAAAAAAGGAAACCAAAGATGCACAAAAGAGTTATGTTGATCAATAGAGAATGCATAAGGAATTTTAAGTGGGAGATCGTATATATCTCGTCATCATACCAAGAAATAGTTCACTAAGAATAAGTTCTTGTGCTAAGTTGGCATCAAGCCTTTGTTGACCATTTCATATTTTGGAGCGAGTGGGGCCAATCGCTTATATATTGGTGAAATCATGTGATATTTTTAACATTTCTTTGCTTAAGAAGTATGTAAATGGTTCTAATGATATTTTTGATTGGTTTGTGTTATAGATGTAATCCACGATAGAATTCTAATCAGAAACATAGTGCATTATAGACTTGAGGTAGATCACACTCCAAAATTGTGTATTAGA
Organism: Pinus taeda; assembly: GCA_000404065.3. NCBI lineage: Eukaryota > Viridiplantae > Streptophyta > Pinopsida > Pinales > Pinaceae > Pinus > Pinus taeda. Next base: position 3,481 of record APFE030118363.1, read on the forward strand.
GTAGGTGAAGATGCAAAATTTTAGACCATATGAAGCACTTGGGAAAGTGAAAATCAAGTGAGGTTACATGACCCATTTTTATTTACTGTGTAAGTAAATGTATGAGTTGTAACTATAAATCTTAGTGGCTATTTTTTGTTTTATTTAATAAAAAATGACGATAGTGTTCCTTTAATCGGGTAGGAATTTCACGACCCTTTTTCATGCACCTCACATAAATGTCACTATGTGAAACTATTATGTAATTTAAATGAAAATAAAATTAATGATTGATCTTAAGGAGAGGACACATATTTAGAGATATGAGGATCAGATGTTGCTTGTGATATTTCAAAAGCAGCCATACCGAACTTGTTTTGTCCATTTACCTATAACCCTAAAATTACGTGCACAAACATGTACTAAAGTTTTTCCATGGGAATCCTACGTGGAGGAAAATTCCCATAATATCCCCCTCCTCATGGGATGTTATGGAGAGTGGAAAAATATCTAGAGAGGAGGAAGTCAACACATAAGAAAACAAAAACATCGAGAATGTAAGAAATGAAGGGAAGAAAAATGACACGAAGAGAAGAGAGACACAACTAGGGAGAAAATTGTAGAAGAAGGAAAACATTAAAAATGTTGTAGAGGAAGAAGAATCATCCTTGACATGGTGCTATGTGATTGGGGATAGTGTCCCTTGTAATTGTGTTGAGGCATGGATTGCGTCACTATGTGTGAATGGCCAGTGGAAGGCTCGATGTAGATTGAATTACCTAGTACTTGTTGTGTAACTTGATAAACGCAAAGTGGTTGTTTCATAAGTTGATAAACCACTTAGTTCTTGCTGAATGGGATAATAAACCACTTTGGTGTTTATGGGAAGGTTGATAAACCACTAGTACGATGAGATTAATCACTATGATACTTACTAAAAAGAGATGAAAAACCACTAATTTCTTGTTTGGGAAACTAATAAACCACTCACTCCTTGCTAAGCTGACAAACCACTTGGACAACCGGTTGTATACTCTTGCAGTTCTTTCCATTGAAATATAGTTTATTAACCACCTATATAGTGTATTCAATCTCTTGAAACTAAGAAGTACTCCAAATGATATTTTTTGGAATGAGAGAGAGTCACCTGGATGCGTACTACTAGACAGTAGTTGATAAACCACTTGAACGATGAACTCATTCTTTGGTTTGTTAAATATTAGTGTGAAATTCCATTGAGAAAGTAATTAAGCCCATGCATCCAACTCTGACATGTTTAGTTGCACGAAAGATTGTAGTTTAGCTACCCTACCTTTTGGTGGAGAGTTGAAATATATCCATTGTTACGACCCATCTGAAGTTAAATGGATCATTATAATTACATTTTTCCATTTGAAATATGGATGATTAATATGTATGATATGTGGCAGTTAAATATATGGATCGACATTATGTATGGAGGGTTGCTACGATTATTATAGGTTCACAGTGAATGATTTTCTTTATTTACCTCCGTGCTTCCACTGAACTTTTTGATCTATGTGGTTGATATTAACTTCATGAATTATGGAGTAATTAACATGAATATGATCAATTTCTTAAATCCCCTAAGTTATCCCATCAATGCACGTGTTTTCATTTATATGATATGTTTGCTGAAATTTATGGTTCAATGCCCTCTTGAAGACTGTAAATTACCTCACATGACAGGAAAACATTATGTCTAATGAATGTTGAATAAAGATTCACTTCAATGCTAATAGTTATTGATTTTCAAATAATTTTTGAATGTTATGGTTATTCACACTTGTAGGTCATGGTAAAGTCTTTAGCTCACATGATAATCATGGTTTGTGGTTTTCCTATTAAATCTATCATTTAGAGACATTGTCTCCTTTTCTTGGGATCTTATATAGGTTAGTTTTATTAACACCAGTAAGTCTTTTATGGTCATAGAAAATTCCTTTGAAGGTGGAATTTTATAACTTTGATCTTATGCATATAATTTCCCATTCTCAACAAATGTTTTTCCTTAAGGAATTCTAATAAAATTCAATAAATTTATTAACATAAATGTTATACAAAAAATTTGGTCTTTGTATTCAACACTCGATGGTCTCTTGGTATATTTTTATTTGAGTAGAATACCTCTTTCATCTCCCAAAGTAGTCTCCGTTTGGATACATGAAGGGGACAGATTCCAATTTAACCTCTTAGATGAATTCACTAGTTTGGGGCATCCGACCAAATTGGCCATACACCCCTTTGAAATGAACTATATCATAATAAAACTATATATCCACAGAAAGTGTAGTTTATATGGGGTGGGCCCCACATGGGTGAACATTTGCACAAGGCCATATATCCCTGTAAGTGGGTGTCATAACTGAAATTTGGTATGTGTGGTAGTGTTTGAGATATGAACATATGCAAAATAATGGATGGGACCAGGACCAAATTTTCTATGGAGGTTTTGTGTGATTCAGAGGTTTGAGGGTTTAGGTCTATTATGTGAGTAATTGATAAGATGTGCACTCAATATTTCCTTGGAATTGGATATGACAAGAATTAGTTTCATAATATTAAGCGGAAAATTGTAGTGGGACCTACAAGATTTCGATGTTCTAAGTGACATGGAGGCTTGTTAATGGCCATCTGCATTCCACGCTTGGATCATGAGTGATGTGGGATTTCTCAGGGTGACATGGCAGGGCCACAAGTGTCACATAAGCATGCTACATGGCGATCCCTTTATAATATGGTTAATTTTCCAAGTTTCAATTGGAAATAATGTTCAGTATGGGAGTCAAATTAAGATGGAATTCATATTGTTAGAAATATATCAACGAGTTGAACATGATGGTGGTACTAGTTTTGAGATTTGATGCATTTAAAAAGAGGATTTTTATAACCTTGCCTTCACAATAGATCTTGTAATTTAGTTTAAAGTGTTAAATAACACATCCAATAGCCTAGAGGAATTAAACGAGTTGGGAGGGAGCATGGCCCTCATGAGATGGCCAAGGTTGAAGGAGAGGAGAGGAATTTGTTGTTTGGGAGTGTTATTATTTTATGTCACTATGAATCCTTTGTATCAATGTCTACTTTTCTATCATTCAAGCAATGGTTTCATTTTCTATTTGACTGAAAGAGACATTGTCATTGTAAGTGTACCTAGTGAGGGGATCATTAAGATGATAGGAGATTTCGATATTCACCCTCATTGCAATGTATGATTATGCATTTTAATGTCTCGAAGAATTTGAGATTAATGTATTCTCATATAGATTTGAATGAGTACCACATGCAAGCGTCTCTCTTCCCAAGTTGCAACTATAAACATTGGCTCATAGTCATGGACTCTTCAAATCCGCAACCATCACATGAGGAAAATACTAAAACATTTATCAAGACAATTGACAGCATTGTCAAAGATAAAATTGACCTTGATGAGGAAAATAAGTTCAAATTTAGTCCTCGAATGATGTTATGGAGGACTGGATGTTAGTTTACATAATCTACCTGAGAATGATATACCCGAGAAAATGAGTGGAACTAAGATTGAGTGGGAGGGCACATGACATAATTTTTCTTCCCAAGGTTCATAGAAACCATGTGAAGGGTGCTACATTTGAGCCATGTAATTTTTCACAATAGTTAAGTGTAGAGGTGAAAGAATTTGCATCTAGTCAAACAAAGAAGACCTCAATTTATTTGCTCAAATTATAGATTTCTATTGATGCAGTCATTGAAGAAATCAAAGATTGTGTATGATGTTGGCTCTAGTGCCTCGGCTTGTCCCATTCACAGTGTTGTTGTCAATGTGGAAATTGTGGCCCCATTCCATATTTTTACCCCTACGGGAGATGAACCTTGCAATGTTTCCCATGCAATTAATGTTTCTCATTGAAAACCGCTAGAAAAAACGAATTTGAATTGCATTTCATTGTGTGAGTTTCCTTTCATTTTTGTGAGAAAAGGAATGGCGTGTGACGAGAAGAATGTATCAGTGACCTAGGAGGGATTGTTGAGTGGGATTAAGGTGCTTGGATTAGGAGATAAAGTGTGAGGCAAGATACAATGATCATGACATGGAACTCCTTACCAATTGTAAATTTTGTTGCAACAAGTGAATATTGAGAGTTAAAATATTCAACCAACAAGATAAGGGAGTAGCTATGAAAAGAATTATTATGGACAACAATAATGACGAGTGAAGGTACCGTTGAATATGGAATAAATTTATGGTTTCAAACTACTGTAAAAAAATTGATAGCTACTATTATGGACATCAAAATGTGTTGTATTATTGTTAACTAGGTGTGACAATTGTGATTGGTCTCCAATCACCTACCTCATGATGTAAATGATGAATCATCACGTAGGAACAAATGGATAAAATTTATGCTCTAGTAATGTGAAAGTTCATTTTTATGTCTTGAAATCATGAGTAAAATCATTAAGCCTTACTAACCCATGTAACTCTATAGATGTATATCTTGTCTTTCTTAGATTTCACACATCCAGAAAATGACAAGCAAAACTTGGAGAGCCAAGACATTCATTGAATGAATATTCCAAAGTTTAGGAAAACGATAGCCGTATTGTAAGCTACTACAAGAGAAATTTTATATTCTTGTGATTATGTTAGTATTTCTTGTTGATGTATGTAGTAGCGCTATAATATTTTCTTATGTGATATCATTCCTAAGTCTGTAAAGTAATATCTGTTGTAGCTAGAAGGGTTTTTTAGCTATGAGTTTTTGTTCCATGAACTATGTTTTCAATGGTACTTTGCCGGGCATGATTGGCAGGTGCAAATAATGTAAGGCTGAGATGGATATATATTGTATCTACAATACTTACCTTGATAACTAGAAAGTATAGTGGAACGCACCCATGTACCTCAATTGAGGGAAATATGTCGTAAGGTGACCACATGATAAGTTTTCATGATCAGATTGATGTTAGACCCTAGAATGAAATAGGTTCTCATTGATCATGAGGTATCATTCGTATTTTTGTTTTCTCTTAGTATATCATAGTTTTTTAAATGACGACATGAGCATGGACACATTTTGATGGAAACAAGTTCCATTTTTCTCACTTAAAGAAACCAAGTGTTGGTTGTAGGTTGAAAGAGTGAAATAATGAGTTTATAGTATGGAGGATAGAAAGGTCCTCAATGCACTAAAGATTTCTTTCATGATTAGTACAAGGAATGTAGTTCGTAGTTCCTATGGAAGCATTATTCCAGCAAATTATATTGGTTGTGATAGTGGCCGAGGTTGAGTGATGATGGATAACAATAAAGGTAAACATTTTATTTGTGTGTTAATTAAAATAAACTCATGACCATGTTTTCATCTAAGTTGCACACGTTGTAGCAAGTGTATACCATGTGTGGTTTGATGTAGTGCTCCTTGGGAATGTATATACCCTATATCTCCATAAATGGATACTTCCATTGAATGCACATGAATCAGTCATGATATCCTCCTGATGAGCCATGCATACCCTTGTGTAGTACGTGGTAATCTAAAAACCACTATGTAAGTGTAGGTTTGTGTTAATCCAAAGCTACTTATTGTTATGTGACGAAGTTTTTGGGAGATAGGTGACATTTAGAGAAGGATTCTCGTAGAATGTTGTATTTTCTTGGAAGTGCGATGAAAGAGAATTGAGAGCCTAGTTGAGTGTAAACCTATAAAAGTGAAAGCTTAGTTTAGGGTAATCCGACAAAACCCAAAACATTGTTGAATGTAAGCTAACAAAATCCAAAGCATGGTTACGGGTGAGCTGAGAAAGCCAAAGGTGATGATGATGAGATGTAGGGGGAATTCATGGTACATGTATAAGTACAAGTATGAAATTATGATGTTTGAATGAACCATGTACTTGAAGATCATCGTAGTAAACCAAAGGTTGTAGTAGTTAGTTACCCATGTGTTATGATAGATGGTTGTGTCTTTATATGAAATGCCATCATTTTTGGTAATGATTGTTGTTGTTATCTTCGACCCCAAATAGAGTTTGTTGATCAAGATTAAGACAAAGTAGTCTTTAAGGAAGAATGTTAGAGTTCTATCTCCTACTTTCCTTTGGTGTGATGCATTATAAGTAATGGAGTTTGTTTGGAGTCTTTAGTAGGTTGTTAGATCTAGTTAGGTTGAGAGATAAGAATTGTTTCTCTATATTGAGAAATCATTCATATATTTGTATTGTATCATTATTTGATTAATACAAGTGTGCTGATGAAAAATTAATTGAAAGGGAATTATTACTTTTAAGGTAAATCTCAACCTTTCATCGGTGATTACTACTAAGAATAATATAGCATATTTCGTGGAGGTCAAATCCCTACCATCCACCAATGAAATTTATTAGGTGGATGGAACAGATTTAACCTCCATGAAATATGATAGAACATTCTTCGTAGTGGTCATAAAAAAGAGGTTGTTTATTGATTAGTCACTAATTCCCTTTCTCCCCTTTTAATAAAATTGATTATTTAGAAAAAGAAAAAGAAAATTTGGCATACTAACATGTCTCATATCAACATGAGTTATTGTTTGATGAGCATGCATATGAGTAAGTTGTATTGATCCATAGTAATATAACTAAGCCTATTTCCAAGTTAACCATCACTATGGTAGAGTAGGGCTGACCATTCGTGGTTGAAAAACTTCTTATATACACAACTATTATAATAATTTTTTATTGCATTTTTTAAACAAAAATGAGCATATTATTGATAAAATCTGCACCTAGTCATAGAAAACACCCGAGATTTATATCATCAGTTCCACTTCTCACCAAAGAGAAAGAGCATTACCAACCTTTGACAATTTTAGACTTAACAGACTAACAATAGCCTCTATTATTGTGTATATCAAAATGGACACCAAGAAACTTTGACTCCATTACAGTCCATTACAAAAAGCGAGACTCCAGAAAATGAAAATAGAAAAGCAAGGGAACCCTATGGACATGGATGAATCATTCTCAGTTGCTCGGAAATTTAGATCAATATCCATTTTGCCAATATCATCCTAAATCTCACCAACGACCGTAGTAGGCACGCTCCTCATTTTCAAATCCATGATTATGTTCTTAAGTGTGCCAACCTCATCAACAAGGCGACTAATCTGGTTCTGAAGAACTTATAATTTTTCTATTTAATCCACCTGGTCATGGTACATATGAAAATAATTCACTTGCAAACCATAATAATCCATGTGCATGGCTTTATGAGTTGAAAAACAATGAGATCAAGCGATATTTGCACAGGATTCACCTGAGGAAGAAACAAATTTCATGGGGAAATGCCAACCAAAAGTCTAATGTAATTCAAAAGCTATGGGAGACCACAGATGACCCCTACAAGTGTATTAATACCAATCCCAGCAATATTTTAACTTAACAGGGCCATTTCCACTTTACCACGAAGATAATTAGCTAGCTTCTCCAGTTAGGCAACTAGTCTCAACTGAGAGGCATCATACATGAATAAGAAACATATAATTTGAGATGAACATATGAATGAACAACTGAGGAACCACTGAAATACCACGAAATTATCCAAGGAAACCATAATATTTCTTAATTAGAGAGAATTGTTATTCAGATCTATGAGAGACTAACGTAGGCTTTTGGGATTCGCAGCTAAATCAGGAAGCTTTCCAAAAATTGAAATGAAGACAGTAAACAATGTGGTACCTCTGTCACTAAGAAGTTGAGCCCAACAATTTTCACCTACGAAGAAGTTTCTTGGTGCTGCTGAGATGGCTTCCAAACCAGAAACCTCCGTTCTCTATAATTTCCAAAAGAAAAAGTGGCCAGTCCACTGGAATAACCCACTGAGAGGCCGAATAAAACTTGTGTTTGGGCTTATCATAGAGCTACTAGGGAGATGACCCACTTAACGCCACCCTTGAAACCCAAAACTACTCCAGAGCCAAATTTACATTTTGTGCATTAACGAACTTCGCATGTGCACACACAAGCATAAGGGAAATATGATTAGTGCTCATCTCTAATTTAGCTTTAATTCCCCGGTCTAATTTCGGCATGTGGATTTCAAAACTGTAATTACTCCCACATGTGGAGTTAGCTGAAATTAGAGTCACCTAACTTGAGTGTTGAGTGTCGAGCATTGAGTCAAGTCGAATGATTGATGAAGAGTTAAGTGTCATCCATATTCAGAGTGTGTGTTAATGAGTTAAGTATGTGTGCATGTCAAGATATTTTAGGCAAGTTGCTAGTTGGAAAAGGTTAAAAACCCTTCACCAGGTTCATTGTAAAAATCAAGTTTTGTGTGATCAATAGAAGATGCACAACTCGTGTGGATTTGTGTGTGAATTATTTGTTTTGTCTTCTCCATATTTCCAAAAAATTGGTATCAAACCAAGGTTATAAAGAGACAAGGAGAATGGATCAATAGTAGTCTATGAGAGAGAGGAGAGAAATATCTTTTCCTCTTGTTTAAGCTATAACGCACCTTACAGTGGTATTCAATTGATATAACACTCGTGGGCTTAGCATAGAGCCACGTTAACGGTGAAAAACTTACCGTGTTTTGCAAGCATGCTTCTTTCCTCTTAATACAGAGTGTTAGAGGACTAACATGGTCCTTCTATATCGTGGATATCGTTCACACGCAATGCATCATCAAGGAAGGTTGTGTTAATAGAGCGAAGAGGATTTTTCGATAAAAGATTTGTGGTCAAGATTTGGTTGTTTATATTCATTACATGGTTTTTTTTAGTGAAGATCATGCCTTACGAGGGCGCATATCAAAATCATATTTTCTTTCTATGTAATATGGAATATAGAGCCTCCCGCAATCAGGAAATAAACTATAAAATAGAGAAATTACCTTAGTCATGGGTCGCAAAGCGTGACATAAGTATATGAAGAAAATAAATTAAAAAGAAGAGACAAAGATCATTGTCATTTTTGGAAAGGCTTAGGCCACAGCTAAGGAATTGAGAAGTCTAGCAACGGAAGAATAAGTTTTTTGGGCTAGGGGGAATGACATGTAGTAGCAAGTTATGTCACAAGTAAAGAAGTCAGCCACAAATCTGAGAGTAGATGAGCATGACTGTAAGAGGAAAATAGAGCTTGGGGAATCCCACTCAAAAGTGAATGATGGTTGTGAAGACCATAAAATTGAAACCCATTATTCAAGCATGCATATGGATGAAGAAGATGCAACAAAGATTGCAAAGAGAGAAGCAGGAGCCTTTGTATGTGAAATAGAACAAGAGCAAATAAATTCTCAAGGAATCCATTGTAATGTGGATGATGCAGATGATTGTGAATCCCACTGTGATGAGATGCGTGTGGATGATGACTGCAAAATTATATGTGAATTGGTAAATCTAGTCACAGCCGATGGATTTGGTGAAGTTGAAATTTTCAATGAAATTGATAATGACCACATGCATGATCGGATATCCCACCATAGTGTGGATGAACATTATGTTGATGATATGTGTGGTTTCTTTTTCGAAACAGGGATTGATTAAAGTAATATGATAACCGCCATGTTTGATGAACAATTGAAGGTTGAAGTTGCCACTGTAGCAGCAAGATATGAAGCAGTTGGAACTTCTCATGGAACAATATGTGATCTAGCAGTAGTTGATGACCAAGAATAAGATAAAGTGATTGAAGAGTTTTTGGTGATATTATCCATTGACCACATAATAGTGGAAGATAGTTCCAGTGAAGTTGAAATGACGACAGAGAAGGAAGAGGTAGAGTAAGAAGCTCTCACTGAAGAGCATAAGAAAGATGTTTTTAACACCATTTTTTAATATGTAGATGCTCAGAATAACATGGGTGAAAAATTTGAAGACAAGGTTGTTAATAAGTTTGATGCAGATTTGCAACTCATTGAAGAATTGGTTTAGAAACCAGTTGAACAAATTGATGAGAGTCTTAAAGCAACAACTAGAATAAAAGAATTGAATGAAATTATGAATAATTATTTTGAGTGAGCATATTAGAGGAAAAAATTAGCAGTACATGATGATGAAAGTGAAAATATTAATATGGATTTTTTTGAAGACAAAGATGAATAGATCAGATTTTTCTATCAAGAAATATCGCAGAAATATTGTCAGGAATATGAAGGGCAAGAAGCAGAGAAAAGAAGACAGTTTGAAGATGCAATTTTATGGTAGCAGTCCATGGTTGAATGAACATTTGAAGAGGAAGATATAGTAGAGAAGAGTAAATTTTGTTTCATCATAAATTCAAGAAAAGTGAAAGAAAAATTGCAACAACAACAAGTAAAGAAAAATGGAGCCTACAACAAGAAAGTGCAACAAAGAATGAAACAATTTCAAGGATATAAAGTTTGAAAGAAGAGCAAAAGAAAATGAAAAATTTCTAAAGTATTGAGTCATTGTAAGGCTAGCTAAGACATAGACCAACATGCACATTTGAATGGTAATTGAGTCAATTTCTATTGTAACCATAGTAGGCATAGTTGAGTCATGTTGATTCATGTTAAGTCATATGGTCATAATTAAGGTGGAGTGTTAGGAATTGTAATTAGTCACGCATGTGGAGTTAGCTAAAATTAGAGAGTCAGTTAACTGAGTGTTGACTGTTGAGCATTGCGTCAAGTCGAGTGATGGATTAAGAGTTAAGTTTCACCCATATTTAGAGTGTGTGTTAACTGAGTTAAGTATGTGTGCATGTCAGGATAGTTTAGGCAAGTTGCTAGCTGGAAAAGGTTAAATACCCTTCACTAGGTTCATTGTAAGAATCAAGTTTTGTGTGATCAATAGAAGAGCCACACCTCATGTGTTTTATGTATGAATTTGTGTTTTGTCTCCTCCAACTTTCCAACAATTGGGCTAATCATAGAGCTACTAGGGAGGTGACCCCCTTAACGCCACCCTTGAAACCCAAAACTGCTCCAGAGCCAATTTTACAACTTCTGCGTTAACGAACTTTACGTAGACACACAAGCATAAGTGAAATCTGATTAGTGCTCATCTTGAATTTATCTTTAATTCCCTTTTCTAGTCACATGAATCATACCAATTTGGAAATAAATTCCCCAATACTTCTTTGGGGAAAATCCATCACAATCGTGAGTGGTAAATGGTTCGAGGCCTGGGACAAATGGATGAAATTATCCCAAGC